>NTHP01000256.1:445062-458497 GCA_003416845.1 Oplegnathus fasciatus
GTGTGTGTGTGTGTGTGTGTATGTGTGTGTGTGTGTGTGTCTATGCGTGTGTGATGAGTTACTTGGGCTTGCCCCCCTGACATTTTATTGGATGCTAATGGTATTCATTGCCATGGCAGCTGGAGGGGAGGCGGGCATGGCTGTCGGTGTTTAAATGGCGCCTGTCGCTCACCTGTAGGCGTGTGCATGTGTGTGTATGTTGGTAGGTTGTACGAGGTTTCTGTGACACACAGACACTGTTGGATAGAGGCACCATTACGTGTGTGTGAGAGAGTGTTTGTGGATGCTTTGTCTGCTGACAGGCGATTGTGTGTTTGCGCTTTGCTAGCGTTTGTAACTGTTGGTGTGCATGTGTGTGTTCATGTGGGCAGCCAGTGTTCTTCTGTCCTCGCGTGCGTGTGTGTCTGGAGGGCAGGGAGATAAAGGTGCCTGCTTTTTTCTGATAAGGACTCCCACCTCCACCTCTCTATCACTCTACTGTTCTACCTCTCTCCTCTCCATCCTTGTACCATTTCCTTTCTATCTGTAACTGTAGCGACACCACTGTCTCTCTCTCTTTCTCTCTTTGTGTACCTCTCTCTACCATTGTTCCTGTCTGTATTTCTATTCTGCACTTATACACGTTTTTGAAACACAAGAACTGAGACTTTTCTTTATTTTTTCATACAAAAGCTTATTTAAACACCAAAACTATGTACACCAGCTGGTTATTGTTTGTGAATCAAATCAGCATGTGTTTAATATTTATTACGTCAGCTGTGCTGTAAACGATTTATTTCATCCAGTGTTCAAAATTAACTTCTTGGCGCACCTCTTGAGGACTGGTACCTGGGAAAAAAACCTGCCAAGAAAATAATAATTTTTGCAAGCCTAATACTAATAAACATTTTACATGTGCATATGTCATTCTGCCTGTGATCGTTTTTTAAACAAAGTATGTATTTTTGAACAGACACCAGCTAAATCTTTTTAAATGTATTTTTAGATCTAGCCTTTAATCCCTAATCTGTCACATGGGAACTTTAAGTTTCTATTAACTTTAGTGCATGACAGTGAATTTTAAGAATAGGCAGAGACCCCCAGGTTTTATTAAACAGAGCTATCTAAGTGTTAACTGTCTTTAAAAAAGTCCCTGCCACGGTGAAGTGCTCCACCATCTGGTTTTCTCTGCTGTTCAAAGACAGAAAATGGCTCTAATTACAATATTGTCACTCTTTGCTGAGCTCCATAAGGCAAATGTTTCTCTTTTTTTCCCTCCGAGGTCAGGATCAGTTGTAGTAACAGCTGATAAGGATTCAGTTAGAGATCTCAGCCAGGCAGGTGAGTTTGAACCGTGGCCCTCCACTTTAAAGAAAGTCTTCCTGCTCGCTCTTCCATCCTACTAATAACTGTAAATCTGACATACATATAGATAGACCAGTGAGGGATTAGCCTGTAAGTGCTCAGCAGGAGACCAGACAGAGCCTGTGGCTCTACAGTCTGATCTCACTCTTTGCACAGTCTTCTCTCTTACTATCCTTCCGTTTTTTTTAAAGCATTCAAGTCAAGAAAGAAATGTTAACAGTGGCTAAAGCCTGTGAAAATATAAGTTGTTGCCAGTGATTAAAACCAACTATCAAATTTCAACTTATAACTCTCTTCACTTGTTCACCGTCTCTAACTTCAGTTCACTGCCTCCCTTTTCTGCGTCGTGATACTTTTTCCCCCTCTCTCCCCTGTTGGACATCTGCTCATTCTCTGCTCATCGCTGGAGGAGAGGAGGATCCCTCCATATGTACCTCCCCTCTTCCCTCCTCTGTCTCCTGCCCTACATACAGTATTCTTTACTTTCTTCCCACTCAGTTTGCTCACTATTTTAACGTTCATTCCTTCTCATTTATGTACCATCTCTCACATGGACCTTTGGCTTTCTCTCTCTGTGAGTTTTCTCCCCATTTCTCCTTTCTTCCATCATCATTATCGATCGGGTTTACACCTGTTTTCTGTCCTTTACAGCTTCACTCTTTCTTCATCTCTCTCTATTCCTTTCTTTCTTTCTTACTTTTCTTCCCTCCCTCCCTTTCCACTGTTTAGATCTCTCTATCCCTTCCTCTGTCTCTCTTTCTCTCTCCCAGCTGGCTGTTTAAGAGCTGTTTGCCATCTGATGTTCCTATGAGAGGTAATTAAAGCCTGAATCACAGACTCTATGTGCGCAAGTAGGTATGTGTGTGTGTGTGTGTGTGTGTGTGTGTGTGTGTGTATTTGTGGGTAGAAATGAATTAATTTCATAACAGTTTTCTCCAGGCTAGATGGAAAACTTTTGAGACAACCCCAAAGCCCCACTGCCATCATACACTTGTTCCATCAAGGGTTTTTTTAGGTGTCATATCATACCTGAATTCATTTCAAATTAAGTTGTATTTAGTCTGCTTATTTCAGCACACTCATAGTTAGTATAGTTATCAAAAATGTATCAACGCCTGCTTTTTAACCAGCCATTAGGGCTTTTCAAGATGTATCATCATGAAACCATGTGAACTTCCATGTGAAGTCAATTACAGCACCAAAATGCATCACAATACACAATGAGAGCTTAGCAACAAAGCACGTAGATTTGACAAAATGGGAAAAAACGAATTCAAGGACTGCAGTTGTAATTTCAAGATGTTGCCTAAAATTAAGGATGTAATGTTATGGATCAATGTCATGCTGCCCCCCTCGGCCAAGGCACTTTAAGCCAAGACTGTCTCTTATAATAATACATTAATTTCACTGGACTACAAGGAACAGTTGCCATATTTCTAAATGATAGAGTTGACTCCAAACCATAAACACCCCAAAATTCTACCAGTGTAGCAGCTATACAGCTGAATGGCTCCAATAACTCAGCTGTAGTTATGAAAATTGGCTTCAGGCTGCACTTAAGGAACAAACATCAGAGGCTGCATCCATTTCTTATGTATTGCTGTCATCTATTCTTCTCCGTCTGCCTGTTTCTATTTATCTCTGCCTATCCTTGTTTTCATTTCTCTGTATCTTCCCATCTCTGTTGCTTTCTCTTGTCTCCCACTTGTTTTCTTGTTTTCTCACTCGCTTGTCTTTCTGTCATTAGTTCCATTTCAGCCACACCCACATAGCTCCTCTCCTCATCCATCACTCCACTGCACTGGTGTTCTTTCTGAGTGTGTGTGTGTGTGTTTGTGAGAGACAGGGAGTCAGAGGAAGATAGAGTGAGACAATGTGTGTCTGTGTTTTTGTTGTCTTTTATGTTTCATCTGTTTTATGGGCGGCTTATGTTTACTCTGAGATGAGAGTGAGTGAGAAGAAAAACGGAGACAATTGTGAAGTGTGGGTTTCCCCCAGAAGGCTGCCTGATGGACTCGAAATGTAAAATTAATTTCACTTCTTCATTATTTACTATGAGTTGAGACAAGTTAAACACAAGCTAACAAGCTAATAAATTAGTGTTTTGCACCCTACTCTAACTCTCATTCTTTATTTATCCTGCAATGGTTAAATTAGCATTTTCAGCAACGCCACACTTAACACTTATCCAATTACACATGTTCACACCTGGGAGCTGCCCAGTACAACCACAGTCTTTGACTGTTCACCACGGAGCAGCTCCAGTGGAGCAACTGGGGTTAATTGCTCCACTGAAGGATTCATCACTGGTAATTGTGTTGGTGTTGCAGTCAGTTTTCTACATTCAGGTCTTTACAGCTCTCTCAGATCTCTAGTCATGAGCTTGCTCCTAAAAATGTGACACCTGTTCTTACCATCTGGTGAATTGCAAAAATATATTAAATGTAATTTAATACTTTTATATTGAGGTACTTTCTTATGTAAATAGGAAACTAACTTGAACCCTTGGTTGACAATTCTGCAAGTCGATATGTATGTGTTTTCTTTCAGACACAAGATTATCACATCAAGGATTATATTTGATCCATTTATTATTTAAGCTGACCTTTTAACTTAAACTTATCTCCTTTTTGTAGTTGGTACCAGAGTTGGAGCACTACATCAATTTGCCATGTTGATGTTGGCCTTTTAGTGAAAACTTAATTGTGACAAATCAAAGGTTTCTCCCTCTACCACCTCCTCCTATATACTGAGGTATATCCAAAAAGAAGTTGATTTAATATTCTGGAGTATGGTTTGCGAAAGGAACATCGGTTTCGGAAAGTTACAGAAATGTTTGGACACAGACCCCCATAATCTGATGTTGGAAAGGTGCGGAGTGGGGGGGTTATTCGACCATCCGACAAGCAGTTCTCACAGAGTATACTTGCTTCTTAAACTTAACCATACCTTGACCATATTTTGTTTGACATAACCATGATCCTTCCCTAACCTTAACTGTACCGTAGTTGTAGAATGTGTAGCTATTGTAGAAAGTGAGGTTTTTAAAGCTGTTGACATTGAAAATGATCAGAGGTTTTGCAGAAGTGTCCAATATCCATGTTCTTGTCTGGCAATAGGGTTGAAATATCAGAGCTAATAGTATGGATCCACCTGATCTGTTGATGTTACATGCTTATTAAGGTTTTCATTTATATATTGATGCTAGTTTGAGCAGTAGATACTTGTTTTATATGCTGTTACATTCACATTTTATTATGCACTTGCCTGTGATTTTGGTTAGAATACGATGTAGTATAATAGTACTGATGCTCTTTTCAAGTCATGAGCGTAATTGATACAGCTGAGCATACCTGGTTATTCATTAGCTGTTGTTTCCCCACACCTCTACCTGCTCCTGATGGTGTTTTTAAAGTAAAACTGAAAGCTCAAAACAGCAAGCCTCTGTTCTTCTTTGGAATATAACTACTTGTATGTTCTAAGTGGCTCCTCTGATATGTGAGTGTCAATCCAATGAAAATGTGTCTTCTCTTTCATTAGCCAGTCTTTTATTTACTTTTACCATGAGCCAAGAGTGCTGTTTTTTTTAATTAAATACAATTTTGAAAGATGGGAAATATTATCACTAGTGTCGTGCTATTGTGCACTATCTGGAAAAAAACTTGCACTACTCCAAAATGTGATGCAGCCAAGTGCCCACTGTGGTGTAGAGAAGAGCAGAGCAGAGTCCAAGATTTGTTTTGCCAAGACAATAATGTGCTACTTGGTCTCAACCACAATACAGAACCCGGTGCCCAGTGTTTTCTTCTCTACACAAGAAACCACAACCACACATACAAAAACACAATGCAGAGACCAGTGACTGTGTACGGCAGCCTATGGTGTGTAGGAAAGTTACCTGCACACAGAGAGAGTGGGTTACACTTGTATTGCAGCATTTTGATTGGGCTTTGAGTCTGCATGATGATGACAATGATGCTGCTAGAGGCTTGTCCTCACTGCAGAGAGTAAAATCCTTGGTAGAACCACTATATCCTTGTGAGATTTTGGTATATAAATGTTTAAGTTTTAAAGATGCACAGAATAGTGGCAACTGTCAGCCGCAATTTGTCGAGCCCCAGTTGGAAACAGCTTAAAATCAATAACAATTGGCATGCATAGAGAGAGGGAGAGAAGAGCAGAGGCATGGAGGGAGGTGGGCAGGAAGTAAAAAAGAGAAAGGGAGAAGAGAAAAAAATATTCTGATTTTAAGCGAAAAAAAGTACAGGCTTAAATAAAGACAGACTGTCAAAGACAGAGGGAAGCAGAGAGAAGAGGAGAGGCGAACAGCAAAGATCTGAGTTTATCGATCGGAGGTTCCTGTATTTGTTGGCAATGTTTGAGGATTAAAACACCTTTGTATCTACAAGGAGAGAGGGAGATAAAGCTGCCAACTGTACAGACAGCATCCTGATATGAGAGTGGGAGAGAGAAGACAGTGAGAGACAGAGAAAGAAATAGGAGATAGGAATGGACGCCGGGAAAAAAAAAGAGCAGCTAGAAAGAGGAGAAAATGAGGAGGATGAGGGAGAGGAGACGGAGGATGAGAAAGAGGTGGAGTAGTGAGAGATTCAAAGACAAGAGAAGACAAAAAAGAGGAGGGAAGGATAGAGGGACTAGATGATAATGGAGAAAGAGAAATTGTAAAAGTCTTATTTGCCTTTGGAGATGTAACTTTTTAGTTTTAACAGATAGATCTCCCCTTCGCTCACACAAACTCCCTGTCATTAACTCTTATTGTGACTCTTCCCAATGTTTTTGTGTTCTATGTAAGTTTCTGTATGTCATATTTTACATTTATTGTAATTGTTGATATGGTACTGGGCTGTAACATACTGTATATCCCAGCAGCCTTAATCTGGCCAGACTCTAAGCTAAATCACAGACTCTGATGGCAAAATAGTGAACTCTCTGTAAAAGGCAGACTTGATTGAGGTGATGTTAATTAACAAGGTGATGTCGAGCCTCAGCCACAGGAATATACGGGAACATAACAGGAAAATTAAGTGGAGTTTTCTGTTGGCCATCAGACCTGCACCAGCAGGGATCCTGCCCAGCAGTGTGAACTACGGTGAGCACCACGGACAACTCCCGCATCCCTGGCGGTCCCAGGATCAGCACCTTGGACAGCGGTCGTGACACACTTTAGTGCAGAATGTTATAAATGATTCACCTGAGCTGTACAGGAGTGCAGGGGAGGCTACTATAGAGGCTGTAGGCTCATCAAATGAAACAAAATAAAACTTCTAAACATAATATTTTAGATCAGTAGTGTTAATTTACGACATCCAGAAGCTTCCAGAAGGATAAAACCACATTACTTTTAAGGGAAAATGACCATATCAACTTTAAATCTGTGCAACAGCTGCAAATTGAGTCATTAATGGTCTTTCATTTCCTTTATGATCAGTTTAATGAATTGTATTTCATTGTTTTGTCAGAAACTATAATTAATTCTGGAATTCCTTTCAGTTATATTGTGTCGTGCATGTGGTTGTAATGCAATACACAGGTTTTAATGCAAAAGAGCAATTATGATTGGAGACATACTGAAGTAAATATAAAGTGAATCACTTCAATATGTCTGACTTCAGTATAACATATTAATTGTTACAATTGCAGCAACTATAGTAGCTGATGAATCAACAGGCTTTCAACTTTAAGTTTTCTAGCTGTACTTCTGTTTTTATCATTCGGAAACACTTTGTGACTTTCTTAAGAGGTACTTTACCTTGCCTGGCTTTCTCACTTAACTGAGATCAAAAGCTCACCTTGCCTTCTGTTAGAATGGCAATTAACTTAGTTAGTTTGCATTTCATATCGAAGGGGACTGTTGCGGAGTAGCAAAATCGTATCCCTTAGTCATATCATCATAGCACAGTTTGATTAAAATGTGTGGCCTTTAAAGCTGCAAAAATATAAGTGCGTGTCAGTTTCTGGTGTTTTTGTAGAAACTCTGTGATTTGTATACTATTTTCCTGAAGTGTCTGAAACTGCGGGAGGAAGCGACTCAGACGGGGGGAGATGAAGAAGAGGATAAAGAGAAGAGAGAGCAAAGGGAAGCAGGAATGCGAGGAACGGAAGGAAGGGAGAATGAGATTAAGTGAGAGAGAGAAAAAAAATCTAGAGATACACTCAAGAATTGCGCGAGTGATATTAGCCAGGGTGAAAGTGAGGACAAGTACTTTTTCTTTCTACCCTTCTGTCGTTTACTTGGCAGAGCAGCTCCTCTGATTGTTCCAGTTTGGCAGTATCACTTTGTACTCAACCTCTCTTTTTCACTCTCTCTCGAAGTTAATGTGGAAAAATAAAAGAGCACTTAGTGGCTGAAATTTATGACCAGACAAGAAAACACTTTTTTTAGGCTGCATTCTGTTTCTGTGCATAGAAGGAGATTGGTGAGAGTAGAAATAGCATTACATAATACTTTTTCTGTGTGTGTCTGTAGAATTTAACTGTACTTTAAGATGAGTGTTTTTCCTATCAAAATGAGCTCATCTGACACACTTATGTAGATTACATTCCCGGAGTATCAGCTGGAAGGCAAACAACAGTGGAACTTTTAGTGTCTGATGGGTGGTACAATGTCGGACAGAAAATGTTTTTTAAAAGTTATAATTTTAGTTATGATTCAGTTTGAAATGGTTTGGGGCTGAGCTTGACGCATTCAAAATCATGTCACTCAAACAATGACTCTTTTGATTAACTGCTCTCCCTTTGTAAACAGAATTATTCCCTTTGATAAAGAGAAATCAAGAAAGATCTGAACCAAAACCGCTCATCACAATGGCTGTGACTCTTCTCATGGCTGCTGTCTGTTCTATCATGTGGTGCCATCAATTCACTTGCATCTCACACCGTTTGCGCTGCATTGCATTTGCCAGTCAAGCGATCAAACTCATGGAGGTGAAATGTTGAGTATTTCACACAGCAGCTGTAGAGGAAGATGGCTGCAGCATAGGAGGCTATGTTTTTCTTTTTTACCTGTGTTAGACTTTTGTGGATGTATACAGGAAGTACTGTATGTGTGTATGAGTGTGTGTGTTTGTGTGTGTGTACTTTTGACCTCTCTAGTGATTAACATGTTGTGCCTGTACTCTCAGAGGGGTGGTGAGATTTTGTGTGTGTATGTGTGTGCGTAGTTGAGTACCATCACAGGGCGCACTGCTGAGGGAACAGCTGTCAAGGGAGGGGCGTGGGTAATGATGGCCATGCATCACTGTGTGTGTGTGTGTGTGTTTGTGTGTGCGTGTGTGCGTGTGTGTGATGGTTTGGAAATGGTGTCTGCTCGTACGTCATTCTTCCACGTCTGTCTGTAAGCTGCTGGGTGCCTCCAGAAGTGTGTGTACTGCATGTGTGTTTGCTAGCCTTGAGTCTGACAGTCTGTCAGAAAAGCTTTCTAATTGTGGTTAAAAGATGGCAGGCCAGAGTCAGCCTAATTTATCATTCACCTAGTACATACAGAGACACTGACACACACACACACACACACACACACACACACACACACACATACCGAAGTAGGTTATGTGATTTGGCAGGTTTCTCAGCTGTTATCAGACAGCACACTGGTGTCTGTGGTGACTGAGTTACATAGAAACACACTATATGTATGTAAATTAGTATTTATGAATAAAATTTCAGTGGGTGTCTATTTTTTTCTGCACAGAAAAAAAGATGAGAAGGAGGAAGAGAGGGGTGGATGAAGAGGAGGGAGAAGAGGCGATGGAGTGAAGAGGAAGGGAAAGGGAGGAGGGAGCAACAAAATGGGCAGGAGTGAAGAAAAGAAGGGATGAGAAAGACAGCATTAAGATGAAGATGGGAGTGAAAAAGGACAATGAAAAAGGAAAGGCAGACGAAGGAAAGAGGAAGGCAGTAAAGAGTGAGAGAGAAAGTAAATGGGGGTGGAAGAGGAGATGAGGTGAAAAAGGAAATAAGGGAGAAAAGAGGAAAAACGAGGGGAGAAATGGAAGAAATGCAAATGAAAGAATGGAGGAGGGAAGAAATTAGGCAAGGAGGTAAAGGAGATGAGATGATATAATGGAGGAGAGTTGGTGTGGATGAGAGAGGAAGAGACGTGGGGGTAAAAAGAAGAAAGGATCATGAATGAAGAGAGAAACACAAAAGATGAAGATAAGAAGGAAGATAAGATGGAGGAATTGGTAGGAGAGAAATGAAAGGCACGAAATAGGAAAGAAACAAAGGGAGGGGGCCATGGGGGTGGAAAAGAAGAAAGTGGTAAGTCAGTTGTGAGGGCAGAAAGATGAGAGAGCAACGAGAAGCAGAGACCAAAGTAGAGAAAAATAATGAAACGGAGGGAGAGGAAAGAAAGGGAAGGAAGCAGACGGAGAGAAAGTGTGTTAATCTGTGCTGGCAGCCTGGCAGCCCGCAGAAGAAAAAGACTGTTTCTAACCCTTTCTTTCACTCTTTCGTCCTCCCACCCTCCTTCCGTTTCACTGATTTGTTCCCTCATTTCTCCTTTGCTCTCTTTTGGGCCTGTTGCTTTGTTTGCGTGTGTTTATACATTCGTGTCTGCTTGTGTCTGTGTATTTCGGGGCCTGTTCTTATGTGTTTGCGCATCTGTTTTTGTGTTTTTTTTCCACGTTTGTATTTTCATGATGTCCTATGCATGTGTGTCGTCTCTGTGTATACATATTGAATATTGATACACCGCTGGAATCATGTTTAAAGTAATGTGGAGAGGAGCGACACAATTGCATCTCAGTCTCCCACTTTCCCTGCTTTCAAACCAAATCCAGTTTCCTGCCTAAAAGGGGTTTCTCGCACACGCCCACGCACCTGAACACATGCATAAGCTCGCAGTTACAGAGATAGCCAGTTTGTGTCTGTGGGTCATCACTCCACCATGGGTCAAGATTAAAGGATTTTCTGACAGGAGAGTTGCTTATCCCCTGGCAGGGAAGAGGAGAGAGACAGAAAGGTTTATGGAAGAGTTACTTTAAAGTCCAGACAGTGGAGAGATCCACAGGCCTGTCTAGGTACCTGCTGGGGACGGCTTACTAATGACACTACCTGTCTGTCTTTATCGCTGTTAACATTACAAAGTTACAATGGAGACAGGCAAATATGTTTTAAGGTGACGTCACGGCACAATGTAGCCTGCTGGCTGACCCTCTCATAATCACAGGCGTGTGTTTTTTCCTTTTTAAGATGCATAATTATAGAATAACGAAAAAACATTTAAATTGTATTCATGAACATTTTTAAAGGGTCTGTTCATCAAAGTTACAAAATAATATTTTCTATTCATATTTTTTTCATATTTTGTTGCATATTTTAATATCTACCAAATAAATAGTCCCTTTAAAGCTGCTTTTAAACACCACTTATTGAGGCTGCAACAGGGAAGAGTGTTCCCTATTTGCCTAAATTAAATTTTGGGTGTCATTTGGACGGTTTGTACCATTTTGGGCAGCAACCATGTAAACCTCTCTGGAGAAGCTATAAGATGATGTGGCTTGAACCTTGATTGAATAACAGAGACACAACATAGAAATTTGGAGAATATTCTCATTGCGCACCTTGTTCAGATTCTTGCAGCTGTTGAGGGATTTACCTGACAACCTCTTCTCTTCATCCCTCCATCACCATGTTGTGGATTAAGAGTAAATGATTAAATATGTGGACAAAAAGAGAAATGTGCATTGAAAAAGTGGGACAATGCCCAGAGAAACGGTGCAAGAGGGGAGTATGACAACAGAGGGTGAGCAAGAAAGAGAGACCTGGGCGAAGGAGGAGAAGAAGAGTGAAGTGAAGAGAGACGGAAGGGAAAGGGAGAGAAAATTGTGGTGATGTCAGTTATCGAAGGAGTGCCCTGAGGTTTAAAAGAGAGTAGCCAGACAGGGAGAGAGGTATGAGTGTGTGTGTTGAGCACATGGGCTGAAAATGTCTGTCAAAAGGTTTTTGTTTTTTTTCCAAGTGTGTGGTTGTGTGTGTTAGAGGTTAGTAGTTCTGGGCATGCCAATGGACTCTGGTGCTATGTGTGTGTCTCCACATGTGTGTATTTGTGTATGTGTCGGTGGGTGGGTGTGTGTGGGTGTGCGTAGTTTGCTAAAGTCCAGGAGAGCTGCTGGACATGCCAGTGGACTGTTGTACTTTGCCACCGGAGGAGGTAAACTAATCCCCTGAGTGTGTGTGTGTGCGTGTGTGTGTGTGCGTGTGCGTGTGTGTGTGTGTAAGACAGGCAGCACTGTAGGGCATCACCTTGGCAGAGGTATTAAATCTTTTTCATCCTCTCTACAGGCTGTGGGGAGGACCAGGAGACAGATTTACTCACACAGACACACACACACACATAACTGCTTGTAGAATATACACAGTCATGCTGAAACAGACAGAAACATTTAGCATCCTATGATGCATACACACTTATTCACATGCCCAGTCACATTATTACAGTCACACACACACAGAGACAATGTCTACCAGTCTACTGGTTTCTAGCTTAACATGCTCCCCAAGCTGTCACTATGTCAATGAATCATCCCCTCTGACTCACACAGCCAGTCAGTAGAATCCAACCTGGCATGTGCTACATATGCAATATGAGCTGGAACATCGGTATCTGGTGGACAAATGTCTCCCTTTTTATTTTGTTCTCTTTCAGATTTTATCAAACTGCCCTCTGGCTATTTGTGCTCATCAGTATTGTAATAAACTGATCCACAGATGTCGCCATTGTAGAAACCCCACATTTTACTGAATGCTGGCTGAGTTTACAACAATAATTGTGTTGTTGTTTTCAGTTTTATCCTTTATTCAGTTGTGAAATGTTCCAAAGGCTGATCTGGTACTCTGTTTAGAAACAGTGGTTTTGAAAATAATTTTCTTTTGTTTTTCAGCACTCTACATCGCTCACAGGTATAATTATGGTGCATTCTGGTCCTCACACAGTCAACATTAACGCATGATGGATAACTGGCAAACTGTGTACCAGGTTAATAGTAAATACATCCATATATAAATGCACCCATATGTAGCCTCCATAATTTCCCATCTTAATAGGTTGATGAGGCTTACGGAATACTATGCATCTGTCGTGTCCTCCAAATCTTGGCAAAAGAAAGCTACATTTGTTGGCCAGCTTTGAAATCAGACACGTCTTTTTGGCCCACTAAATTTGGCGCTTTCTGCTCCTGACTTGTGACACAACCCTTTAGCTTTAGGTTGGTTCCTCATGCCAGCTGTTTCTTGCCTTTTCATCCTGTACTTGTTGGGAAATGCTACATCCTTCCATTAACTGAAATAAGTAGCTGCAGGTTGAATGAATGGGTTTCTTTTTTACTATGGGAGATTGACGTTTTGGTGATTTTTCTCAAGAGAACATATGCGCATGCTACAAACTCATCCATTTATTCCTGGTAGATCATTTGCTGCATCGCTTAATGCTTTAGCATACACTATATGACAGCAGGTACAGGAACTAGTATAATATAAGAAAGAAAATTGGATTTGTTGCAGATGTGAAAGTAGATGTTGAGTCATTTTAAATGCATGTGGACAAGTCTGGCAGTTGGGTGAAATATACTTGAAATATGTTGCCCTCCACTTTCTCAAAAAAAAATCTCTTGGGGATAGACTTGGATTAGCTGTGTTTTATTTCTACAGGAAATATGAGTGGTGAGGGAGTGTGTACAGTGGCAGTAAGGGTACTAGGTATTTGAGAGATTAGATGTTTGCTGGTTTGAATCTGTTTGGACCAAGCACTACCATAAAGGTGAACATGAGTCAGGTGCTTCAAGCCACTGGAGCTGCTCAGTAGTCAACGAGGATGGACGGGAAGGAAATGAATGTGTGTAACCAGATGGTTGTAACATGTGTTGCTGAAAAGAGAAGCCAACATGTTGCCCCGATGTTGTATCACTTCTTGGATTACAGCTGAAGGTTTGTGTGTGAGTGACTGTAAGATGACATGACACTGCAAAGAAGCTTAGGAGGAGATTATGTCTCATATTTACACATATCAAGATTATTCCCAGATATTCAAAGTCATGTTATCTCTCTGTACTGGCAGATCATTTGCAACTTTGGC
>NTHP01000256.1:470604-493271 GCA_003416845.1 Oplegnathus fasciatus
AAAAAAAAGTCTTCATTTTTTTTCCGAAATAAACTGCTTTTTCTTTCCTCTGGATGAGGGAGAGAAAAAAGGAGGAGAAAAAAAGTCGGCTTGTTTGATCGATCGCTAACCCAAAGCTCAGCTTTGATTTTACCACGCCTAATCAATGCATCCTTACAAGCGCGTGCACGCTCACACACACAGGCGCACACATACACAAAGAAAACAGCTTTGAGATTTTCTTAGCTGCAGGTTCAGCTTTTCAAACAGAGACGAGTCAAGAGTGTGCCGCCAAGTGCCTCTCACCCAGCTCCCTACTGTTTCCTCCTCCTCTCTGTGGTGGAAAACTTTCTAAGAAGCACTTTTCACTTGGCATAAAAGTGCTTTGCCCTTGTGAGAAGCTTTGTAAGAAGTTATTTTATTATTTATATTTATGTATGATTTTTCAGCAGGGTGTCTCTTGTAGTTTAAATCGTGCTCTCTCAACCTTTATGGCCCCTAAAAATGAATAGATGAGTACTTACTTGGGTAGAGGTGCAGACTGGCCACAGCAGTTCTATATCACACAGTTTATGTTTTAGATATTTCACTTCACCAGCTTTTTTTTTTTTAAACCTAACTCGATAAATCATTCTAAGGCCAGAGTTGTAATTTTACCTATCCACAAAACACAAGAGAGAAATTAACTAACACAAAACAGCACGTGTGATAGTACTGAATATATACTGTATGTGCTGAGGTCAAAGCTTTGCTGTTGCAGTTTCCTTATAATTGAACAGAAAGGGCCGCATCCGCCCTGGTAAAAATTCTCAAAAAACTGCTATTTGTGTGTGGGTGTGTTTTCGCATATTGAATAATTGGGTCAGAGGCATTTCCATCCTGCTAGATTTGTGTGTGTTTCTGTGTGTGTGTGTGTGTGTGTGTGTGTGTGACATTGGTCCTGATTCGTCGTGCAGTGAGTTGGCACAACACAGCCGACACACTTGACCCTGACAGCCCTCTCTAAATATATTCTAACCAAACCCAGCCATTTGTTTCTGTCTGCCAAAATTTCTGACAGCCATGTTCTGCTCTCAACTGCCATCTTTAATAAGGTCTGTAGTCGTTCATACGTATCTGCCTGTCAGTAGCACTCAGGGTAGTTGCATACATGCAGTCAGCATACTGCACTTAACAGCTAACTGTTTGAAAATAAGCTGTTTCTGCTCTGGTCCTTATGTTGCTATATGTCAAGATCAACGAACAGCACTTTGTGAATATTACCATGGCAACTGAGTTTATGCAGAGTGTGGTACAATCACACAAGTGGGCTAGGACTTGTGCATGCCTCAGTACACAGTATGATGTTATAGGTAGAGATTCAGCTGTTGCAGACATGCTTTTATTTACTTTTTGTGTGTGCTTACTGAACTGCAGCTGCACTTTAGCCTCACCATAAAGAGCATCAGGAGGAATCGAATTTAGCTCTTTTTTTAAGCTGCTGGAGCATTTGAGGAAGCATGTGGTACAGCAGCTCCTCTCTCGAGACACACTCAGACTTGGTGTTTCAACATGCTCATGTGGATCTACACTCAGTGAAGAATATAGTGCTAATGTGGCCTTGACCCATGTGTCAGTCTCTCTTAAGAGAACACGAGCTCTGTCTGCATTTCAAATCTGGAGAGCTGCAGTCAACACTACTAAATGTAACATGAGGACGCTATCAAATAAATAAAAAAAAAAATTGTAATTTTGTTTTTTTCAGACCCATATTTATTCTTCTTAGGCGCAGAGTGGAATAGAGGTAAAAATCTGTTTTATTGTTGAGAAGTACAATGTTCTCCCTTGATGCTTTGCTTTTCATCAGATTTCATCAAATGCCAAAGCTTCAACACTGAAAGTAGATAACAAAAAAATGAATACTATTGCTGTTAGCGACCAGAAAGAAAGACGAACCCCTGTGCACTGTATACAATCCGAGTAGGGATTTCTGGCACATCCTCACCTACTTCCACGGCGCAGAGAGGAGGCAAAAAGTTCTTCATGAGTCTTCAAGTGTTGCTGGAGTTTTGACCTCTTGTTTGTTGACACTATGTCAAGATCATTTTGAAGCCATAGTTTATGATGCTAAATTGTATTGCATTGTATAATAAGGTGATTTTTACATCACCATGTGTTTAAATGAGGTGGACAGAATATTAGAAACACCTTGAAATGAAATACAGTCCAGTGCTACACCACCACTTTGTTACCGTCAAGCTTAATTTAAATGAATGTTTTAACATACGGTACAGTATCTTGCATAATGCTGCAGCTTCACACATTTGGGAGGAAAAACTGAAGACAGAGCAGGTCCTGACACAGGAGAGAAGCTCTGGTGGGATGTGATTCTAGTCCGGTGGGGATACCAACGCATGGGGCTTTAGTTACTATCTTTAGGCACAGAAGTCCCATTTTTAACAGTGTGCTGCTTGAACAGCTGCTATACACCCTGGCCGCATCCTGAGGAGAGGTTGTTTGGAAAACTCAGGTTGTGCTCTCTCTTCAGCAGCTACCTACGAGAAACTAGTGAAGGACGCTTTGTTTAGTTCTGCTCTAGAGCCCACATTGTTTGGAGTGTTGGATAGATGCATTAGCACAACTTCTGCAGAGGTTAGCGCTGAACAGTTAGCAGAGCAATGCATTAAGTGTGTTCTGAAATTATAATTACTTACCTCTCCTCCTCTGTTCTCGTTGCTGAACAAGTGGCTGAGCTCTCACATCAAAGCAGGCAGTGAGAGGATGCATTTCGCAAACAACAAACCTCGTGACCTTCTCTCCACCTCTCATTGTGCCTTCCTTTGTCACTCTCCACCATTCAAGCTCTCATCCCTCTTTTTACTCTCTCGCTCTCATCTAGCTCTCATGTCCTCCATCTGTCTCGCTCTCTTCCTCTTTTTCTGTTCGCTGGTAATATCCCTCAACCTCTCATCCTTTTTCTCATCCTCCCTGAACTTGTCACCTCTCTGTCACTCAACTCGTCCCTTTCATTGACCTTATCCACCTATCTATCCACCTATATTAGAGAGTTATTGAATTAACACCAGCTCTCTAAAAGGCAAATAAAGAAAACTTTCTGTATGTTTCTCATAATCTTAATTACCCCAAGACAGCTCAGAAGACGTTTGAGAACTTACAATTCCTAGACATTATTTTTACACAACCCAGCCAGTCTCTTATCTCTTTATACAATAAAGCTCTAACATGTTAAACAAAAAGTGGAAAGTCGCGGCCATGTCAGATTTAGACAAGAGCCAGAGTGAAAGTAAAGAGACAAAAGGAGGGGAAGGATGAAGTAAAATGTGATGGAAGGAGATGGAGAAAATCTGATGAAACAAAAAGCCTTGTTCGCTCTTTCTCTGTAAATCTCTGAGATAGTTGTGTTCAGACCTATTAGCATACTTGAGTATGACTTTGCAACACAAGAGCCAGGGTTTAAAGACAGACGAGGAGAGAGATTGTGTGAGGAAGATGGCGATTGCGTGATATAAAAGAAAAAGTGACAAAGATGCAATTGCAAACGGAGAGGCAGAAATGGGTGGGAGGAAAAAGAGAGACCTGAAAAAGAATATTAATTTTGAGATTAGGAAAAAAGGAAATATGGAGAAAGAATAGGGGCGACAGGCGCCTGTGATATCAGGAACTTAACAGGTGAGGAGGAGAGAGAACAAAGAAGGAGACGGTATGAGAGATGTGACACGAAGAAATGGGAACGGATAGAATTAACAATGAGTTTGGGTTTGTCAAATCAGGGCCCTGCTTCAGATGGACCAAGAAATGCTGTGCTGATGGTGTTCACTCAGAGAAGGATGGAGAGAGAGAGAGAGAGAGAATGAGAGTCAGTCTCTGCAGGTGGAAACAGTGAGAGGGGGAGAGTGAATAAGGAAAGAAAGTCAAAGAGCGGGTGAAATTGGAGCTGGAGGAGATGGATGGGATGCTGAGAGGGGCAAAAGAGGAACGAGTAGAGAAAAGGTAAGGAGATATGGGCCGAAAAAGAACCCCCCTCGCCCCACACCTTTTGGATATTTGCAACTTTTCTCCCACAACCCACAATCTGGCAAAGAACGACTGCCCAGCATAGGTAAGCCAGCTTCAGTCTTCACACACTTACGTTACTCTTAGTGTGTACAACTGAATGTCTTTGAGGAGAGAGTGTGTGCCCTTATCCCCATTTGAACAATTCCTCTCATTTTGCCCCTCTCTTTCTGCCCCACCTTCGAGGGGAGCCATTTGGAACAGCTATAAACACTTTTGCCTTTACATGGTCAGATGACACTTTGCCTTTAAAGGAACAATATGTAATATATTTACTGTATTAAATCACAAAATGACCATGATATGTCATCAGACATCATCATCAGACATGCTAAGTTGAAATTCTGGCTTCTCCAACAACAATGCTGCAACCAGTATGTTCTCCTTTGAAATTTCCGTTACGTTTTGGAACGTCTGTTTGTTTGTTTTTCGACACCCCGGGCTGCCAGATATGAAACAAATTGGCGCACAAATGCAGTGTGCTGCAGCCATGGATGCAAGCAAACGAACTGGATCACCAGAGACAACGGGGAGAGCACCGGGGAGCCGCCGGGACGACATGTCGCCTTCCAGTCGACTCTGGAGCAGGAGAGCAACGGGAGAGCAACGGGAGGCCACCGGGACGCTGTGTCGCTTTCCAGACGACAACCCGGGTGTCAGCTCCATGTAAAAGAGACAGCAAACTGGTTTGTAATGAAGGATTTAAATTCACTCGTCACTCATGCTGATTAAGGGGTCTCAGCAGGCGGACATGACTCTCCACCACAAACATCTATAAATGCACAGAAGGGTGCAGACTCTCCTCCACCTCCTCCTCGCGGGGTCTTCAGCGGCAGCTCTCGCTCCTGTTGCCCGGCCTGGGCGGCTCGTCTGCCGGCGTGAGAGCTCGTGGGTGGCCGATCAGTGTCCAGATCTCTGGATCACACAAGTGTCTCCATAAGACTAGTTAACGTTATGGATATGATTTGGATTGTGATATTAAAGATAAGATAATAGTGTTAAACGGAACATGATGCTGTGATATTATGTTATTTGTGCTGCAGCCTGTTTTGGCCAGGACACTCTTGAAACAGAGATTTTAATTTCACTGAGTCTTTTACTCCTGGTTCAATAAAGGTTAAATAAAAATTTATAACATCTTAGTCCTGATAGTAAGTTAGTTAAATCACCTTAATGTCGGTGTAGGAAAAACCAATCATTGAGCGCGAATGAACCTGAAGGCCACCATAGTTTCTCCTACACATTTTGACACATTTTTTTTAAATTTTATGTCTTCTAAGCATTTTGAGGCTACAACTGTCACCATCTTTGTTGTGTACAGTCACTATAGATACAGGTGTTGTTCTTTTATATGGTGAAGTTAGTGGAAAAGGCACTTTTTCCTTGTTCACACACACACAGTGTCCATGTCACTCCGCTCTGAAATGACACAACAGACTGACACTTCTCAGTAAATCCAGCCGTCATTTCCAAACTCCGGCTGTTTGAACAGAGCCGCTTACTCACTAATGTTCCTGGTCGCCTAGATGTACTGCAGGAGAAGAAGCTTAAGTGATATTTCTTTCACAAACAACTAGAGGAAGATTTAGATGGTTGACCGTCAACATTAATCCTGGAACGTACTCATTCCTGCTGATGGAACACGAAATACAAAGACTGAACAAGAGATATTTTGGTCGGCGATGGATACTGTTTTACTAATCAGGAGCAAGGCGACAGTGTGTGATTCTGCAGATGCTTTGCAAGGCTTTGCATTAAACCAGTAATTTGATAATTTTTCCATCTTTCCCTTTATAGTTGTAACTGTACTATGCTTTAGTATGGGAAATCGATACACTATTTACAGATATTTATATACATTTCCAAGTAGCACACAAGTTACTGCATTTCCTGGTGGGGAGATTACAATTTTGGTCTCAAAGGAGCTTTTCCCTCCTTCCAGACTCTGTTAACATGGCTCTTCTAAAGGGGCATTTGATGAAAGGGCGCTAATTATTTTCTTTCATTTCTTTTTTTCAACATTTTAGATGCAGTACTTACACGTTACCATTGCCAAAACCCCTTAAAAATAACATGAAAACCCTGCAATGATGTGAAAAAAGAAGCGGAAATTATTTGTTGAATTAATTCACAAAACTAGCATAACTGACAGCTGGAAAGCAGCAGTGAAGTACCATGATTTACAAAGATAACGGACGTGTTACTGTTGCGATTTAATTATGTAATCCTGTTACACACTGCACTTATTTTTGCGTAAAAGTAGTTCATGGAAACACACTGATTCACACTTCCTTTTGCCACCTGTTTGAACATTTGCTTAAATTTCCGCACACTATTGGATGGCAACACGACAAAACCCAGCAGAGAGGTGAGAGACAGAAAGAGAGTGAGAGGCAGCAACGGAGAAGTGATGTGGGAGGTAATTCTTTCTAAATCTACTCTTGCAGAAAAATAGAGTTCTATCAAGAAAAAAGAGAGGGAATAGAGAAACCGATTAAACCCATCTGAGAGAGAAAGAAAGACAGCGTGACAAGGAGTCTGTCCGACAAATACAAGAACCTGACACAAGAACGTAGAGAGAGAGAGAGACAGAGAGAGAGAGACAGAGAGACAGAGAGACAGAGAGAGAGACCGCTTACATTGATCAGTGACTGAAAAAATGAGAGACAGACAGGTCGGGAAAAAGACCATGTAATGTGTGGAAGGTATGGACAAGGTGATCATTCAAGCATCGCCCCAGACATTATTGGATAACTGGATTTCTTAACAAGTAATAAGGCAGCTGAACCTAGAGAGAAATGGAGCAGAGAGGCCAACAGAGAGATTTTCACGCCTTGCTTCAGGCAGGTCATTAAAAAGGTCCATGTAGAGTGATGCAGGCAAGACAGGGGGTATTTTCTTTTAAGCCCCAGTGAATGGGAAATATAGTTGGCAAACACAAAACATAGCAAATATAATGTTGATAAAACTACACATTCTCATTTTTCTGCCCTCTGGTATAAAGCATTCGTGAGGCGGCTTGAAGCTTGGGTGTCACATTGAGTTTTGCTATATCTTCAGAAGAAGAGCCCTTTTCTTGTCGGATTATGTCACGTACTGATTGATGTATGAATGTGTTTGCTTGGTTTGGTTTAAGAAAAAATCTTACTTGCAACTTTAAAAAAAAACTTCACTTTGTTCAGGTTGGGAAAACATTGAGGTTTGTGTTACAGTGACTACTCGTCATGGTTACAATAATGAACACGTGGTGATGATTTGGTTGACAAAATAATGTCAACACAAGGTCCATTCGGTATTGTATTGTTGCTTTTTGTGTCTTCAAATGAAGCCATGTTCATGAGAAAAGTCCATATAAATGATTCACTGTTGTGGCATTTACGACTGCTTTTAGGTCACAAAACAGCATTTTTGGCTACAGTATATTGTATAATTTAGTTGTATTTGACTCTGATTAAATCTTTGACCAAACCGGCTGAAGTGGTATTGACTTTGGTGTACATTACATCTGAGTGGTAAAGCTGACTGCAGGTTAATGCTGCATTACTTCTGATTGGCAGAATTGACTATAAGCTTTAGGCAAGTGTTACATCTAATTGGTGTAGATAACTACAGGTTCATGATTCACTTCGCTCCAAATTATTGCACCCAAGATGATGCAGCAGGGGCAAGCTACAGTAGAACGGCAGTATAATGAAAGCAGTGATATAGATTGTCTTCAGGCTATGCTTCAGGATCAAACAACAGGCTGCATGTATTTCAGTTAAGCCAGGTGTGTGTGATTTAACCAAATGAGTTAGTGATGATTTGTCTTTGGTCAAATATCTGAAACCTCTCCTCTCCTCTCTTCCTTCTTCTTATAGTTGTTGTTCTTACAGTATATGGGACAGTGTCCATTGTGTCCCTGGTTGCGGTGCGTTAATCAGCTTATTTGCTGCTCTCCAAAAGGGAGACAACAGGCCCTTTGTCCAGGAACACAGTGCTGGGAAATCACAGTACACACCAGTGTACTTTCTCTCTCTTTCTGTCTCACACAATCTTTACTTCTCTCTTTCAAGTTCGAGTTCTCTCATCTCTCTTGCTGTTGCCATATTTTGCTTTTCCATCTTTTCCTCTCTTTACTTCATCATCTTTCTGCTCCTCCTCTAAACAAAGAGAAGCGGCAGCCGACGAAAAGATGAACAGAGCAGACAGATGAAGGGCAGCGATGTAAAAGAGAGAGGGAGGATAAAAGCATGTATAGAGCAGGAGGCTGAAAGAGGGAACCGGTAAATTAAAGCAGATAAAAAAAAGTATGGAGATATAGTGTGGATGGACAATAGAGGAAGGAAGGATAATAGGAAAAGAGAAGAAAATAGGGAGGTAGAGAGAAAAAGTGGGATGGAAGGGTAAAGAGAGGGTAAGCCTCAAGTGTGCGCGCGCATGTGTGTGTGTGTGTGTATAGACGGCTATAAATAGACCCAGCTGAGCAATGTGATGAAGTTAGCTAACATAGCTACAAGACTGAGGAGAGAGGAAGTGTGTGTTGAAGATGGTGGGTGATGGCATGCATGTGTGTTAGTGGGCTTATTTGTCTATAAGTGTGTGTGTGTGTGTGTGTGTGTGTGTGTGTGTGTGTGTGTGTNGTGTGTGTAAAGGGTGCAGGCTCAGAGAGATGAGATGAGAAGCCTTTAAAAGCCATATTAGCGAGTGCCTTGAAAGCCAAGTGGCAGCTTCTATAGTCCTTCATAACCAAACACACACACACACAGACACACACATACACACAATCCAGATGCACTCATAAACATTAAGCACGTTAGGCAGCTTTAATCACACGGCATGATAGTGTGTGTGTGTGTGTGCGCGCTTCCACAAGGCCGCTTAATGTTGATAATGACATACTCTTCCACAGTAATAGATCTGTCATTCAACACAATTAAAGGGACACACACACTCTTGCATATATACACTTTCAAGAACCTTTTTTGTCTGTCTCTCCCCATAATACGCACGCACACACACACACACACACACACACACACACAGTGGAAAGCCACATCAGTGTGCCATTAACAAGTCATCACATGCACATTTCCTTTTGAATTGTGAAAATGTAATGCTTGTATTGAGGATTAGGTCACAAGCTGTCACATTTCCTCCCCAGTTATAATTAAGGGTTATGTAATGCAATACTGCCATACACACTGCTAGGCTCACACACTCACAGACACATGCATATGTACTGTACACACACACACACACACACATCTATGCACATAAGCATGCGTCCTCCTCACACATACAGACACACACATACACTTGAAAATAGACGTGCATGTAGAAACACACACATGCACGTGTTGAATAGAGAGAGCGGATGTAACGCTCGCTGCCTCCGGGCAAGAGGGGCTTGTGAATTATTGAAACAACGCCCTGAAACAAGTGGTCACACACAGCCTTGCAAACACTAACAAAACACACGCACATGTATTGTAATAGTATTGGATGTGCATCCTGGCCTTTTAACACTAGTAAAACAAGCCTTCAGGTAGCCGGGAAAGCAGACAGCCAGTGACACTGGAATTTCACATGCCCTCGTTTACTGTATGAACAACACCACCCATGTAACACCAGGCCTAGAAGTGGGAGATGAACAAGTATAATCCATTAGCAAGGGTATCTTTCTGCCTAATGACAGCACAGAGTGGAGAAATCCCATGTTTCATAAAGCTCGTAATTTCTCACACACAACACACACACAAGCACTCACCATACTCTTGTTCTGTCAGAACCATACAAAGACTGAAAGATAAAATAAGGATTTTTCTTTCTTTGATTACCGCGGAGCCACTTGTGGACAAAATCAATAACTGCCTTGAGCACAATTACCTCTATATATATCTTATGCCAATTTGTGACCTTCAGTCAGAAGGTTTTTCAAGAGACATAAAGCAACGTTTCACAAAATCAGTTGTTTCCATGTACAGTGATAAAGAAGGCTAATGTATTTCTAATTATGCCTGTGTAAGATAATAAACCAAGAAGTTCTACATCAAATGCAGCTGATTTTGTTGTTTTAGTTGTCAAAAAGCAAAACAAAAAGTAAACAAAAACAAACAAACCAAAAGAAAAATTCACTTGGATTTTAGTTTTCGAATTGTCCATGCTTGTTCACATCTAATATTAGCACATGAGCAGTGGATTTATGCTGAGAGCTCAAACCACTGACACTGATCGTGTAATTTCCTTGTCTTGGTTTTATAGATGTATCAAAAATAAATTCTGAATCAACATTGACATTGACAGGTACTCCAGTGAAACGATGGAGACACGTCTTTAGTCAGGAGATTAATCAAAACCTGACCCTGTGGTATAGCTTCCCTTGTTCATTTTTGTCAATTTCTGTGGTCAATATCATCAATTTATGGTGACCATATTCTGCTGATCAGTGTAATGTTTTCAAACACATTGCAAAGATGTAGCATTCCTCCAACGTTTATTAAAGTCTGACTTGTGATGTCTCTGGAATCTCTTGACATATAACGTCTGACGGTGGGATAGGCAGCCCCACCCCCACCCCCACCCTTTCCATTGCACCGGGAACTATGAGAGAGGAGAAGAAGAGATGGATAGAAAGACGGATGGACGTGAAGATAAATAGATAACTTGGCTTTCAGCCATCTGGTGAGGGAGATAGAAATGAGGGGGTCTGGGAACGAGAGTGAAATAGTGGGGGGAAAAAAGAGATAGATGGATGAATAAATGGGATTCCAGTCTAGTTCCAAGCCAAGGGAATATGAAGGAAAGAAAGAAAAAAGATGGAATGAGACAGACATCGAAATAGAAAGAGACATGGATAGATAAATGATAATGGAGTTTCTGCCTAGTTCAAAACCATGGCAGTGAGAGAGAGAGAGAGAGAGAGAGAGAGAGAGAGAAAGAGAGAGAGAGATGGTTATGGATAGATAGATGATAATGGGATTTCTGTCTAGTGGTAAGCCTTGGGACTAAGCTTCATGTTTGTTGTGTACTGACTGACTGAAAGCTGCTTATAGTGCATACACTGCACTAAGCCGAATGTTACATTAGTTATTTACAGTAAGCCCGCACATCACTGCACATTAATAAGCAGTCTTTTATTGAAGGAATGTCAGTGACTTGCTTATTATGTGATGCACAATTGATAAACTTTATAAACAGTTCCCGTCTTGTCTACTGCTGCTACTATAAAATATATCGATCTGAAACATATCTGTAAACCTACATATCCCACACCCATTCATTTATCCATACACAATCGTATGAACTTTTTGCCTCCGTATGCATTTTTCTCTGTATTTCAGCATGTTTAGTTTTATTTGTGTGCACTATGTGGAACAAGCAAGAACGTGTCAAGGTGGAGTGCATCTAGTGCAGGTGATTTTCTGGTACAGCCTCTACCAATTTGCAGCGCAAGGACTGGCTTCTGTGACTCGCCAGTAAGAGGCAACTGAAACTGACAAGTATATTGGTATATTGCTATAGCAACTATCCATTTTCCCCTGCACATTGCTGTCACCTCCAATGCCATCAGTACACCAGTTATATATTGTAAGGCCAGTTCTATGATCACGGAGCAAGTTACGGCAGATCCTGGGGAGCGGCAGACATTTGTTTCCCAACACTTTGGCCGCAAACTTTCTAAAACGTTAAAAACAAGCCCTCCCTTCTCTTCACACACAAAACACATCATCATAACTCTTTTTTCTGAAGTTAATAAGTAGTAAGTCTAGATATAAATCCCAGCAGGGAGAATTCAGGCTACAAAAGTTTATTAAAGTCTCTTTCTATCCTCTGTGCTCGGGGTTTTTGAGGTGAAAGCACAACTCTTCCACTGACCTTTTTCTCCTAAAGTTTGAAATGAAACCTTTTTCTGATTGTCAGTGACCTTCCAGCTGCTTTACATCCAAACTCTTTCCCTCACCATATGTTCAGAGACAGGAGAGCATATAATATACAGCAGGAAATTAAGAATCTTAAATAGTTATAAAGTGGAGAAAGTGTGGTGCGTCATTTGTTCATAAATCTTGTCAAATAGCTAATAGTTGAATGTCTCTGTCCCCTCTGTTACGGAGGGTCCATAGATCTTGGAAGTGTGTCTGTGTGTCCTGCCAGCCCTAGTCTGTGAGGTCACTGGCAAAGCAAAGAGGTCTTTGTACACACACACACACACACACACACACACACACACACACACACACACACACACAAACACAAACACCTAGAACGATAGAAACATGGTTCATTTCAGATTCTATGACTTTTGTGTGTGTAAATGCTTGTGTGTGTGTGTGTGTGTGTATGTGTCTGTGCGTGCATGTGCTGTGTCGAGGTTAGAAGTTAGAGGACAGCCAATATCAACACTCCAGGAGGCCAGAACAACCACTGATCCAGAGATGGAGAGAAAGAGAACTGAGATATTTTGCAAACCTTTGTTGTATGACGACAGAGCACCTTTTGCAGCTTTCATGGGGCTTCTAGGACTAAGATGAAACAGTAATAAAATATACTGGTCTTAATACCATCGTAAGAACACAGATAGATGGAAGATCACAGCTTCCTTTACACATTTATTCAACTTTTATAAGTTATTTCAGCATAAGTTCTACTTTAATAGGGAATGTGAGTTCACCAGCCACTCTCACACACACTTACAGTACTCATAGTTTTGTTCTTTAGATCTTAAATCAGTTAGTTATCAGTTCACATGAAGGACAGTGAAAACGAACGAGACAAATGTCCCTGTCTCTGTCTCCCTCTCTCTCTCCACAAAAGAGAAATAAATTGCTTTTGAATCATTTAGCAGAAACAATGGCTAACCTTCTTTTTCTCTCTCTCTCCTCTCAGATCCTTACTGTTAATAATTTAACACTAGGTGTGTGTAAAGGCGAGTATATAGCTGCGTCTCTGTGTGTGTATCCGTCTTGTGAAGAGCTCTCTTGCTGTCATTGATGTAGTTATAAAGCAGATTTCAAGATGATACAAATGTGTTGTTTTGCATTGTGTCTATTCGGTTTTAAGTTAGTGGAAGTAAAATGGTGTGAATAATTGATATTGATGATTACAGATATTCACAGATTACTAACAGCAACACTGTCACCTTCCTGAGAAGATTTGTTTAGATATATTTAAAGATAAAAACTTTCCCCTGTAAGCCAGAAGATAAAGTTCACAGCTCCTGGCTCCAGCTACATAATTACCACACAAATACAAGGTATCGATCTTCTCACCTAACCTTCTCACCTTAGCAAGAAAGTGAATAGAGACTTCATAAAATACCGTATTGCATGTGATTTAATTATGTTTCAATAATTAGTATTACTAAATCGTACAATTCAGATCTAATATTCAGTCTTACATAGATGAAATATTTATCCTATGTTGTAAGGTGGGTCTGTATGGAACATTTGAGCCCTGGCCTAACATCATCTGGCTTTGTCTTAGCTGAGGTTGGTGAAAAATAATTATGTCCGGGTGAAGTCTGTCTTAAGTGTACAAGTGTCCAAACTAAATGGTTTGAACACAAAGAAACCTGAATAGGTCGATGGCCTAATTGTTTTAAACAAGGGGAAATATATCCGAGCTGTGTTGAGCCAGAGTTCTGTCTCTTCATACACCCACACACTCGCACACACACACACAGGCTTTTATTTGCTGTTGGGAATCTCCAATTACCTTTAATTAATAGTTGCTAGTTTCCTGTATCTGAGTCCTTATCCAATCAGAAATCGTGTTGCTTCCTAGTAATATCTGATGGCTTGACAACACAAACACTGTATATGTAGTGTGTGTGTGTGTGTGTGTGTGTGTGTGTGTGAATATACTTGTGTGCTTGGATCTTTGCGTTGGTGTATGCACACTGTGTATCAACCTGTATATTTTTTTGCGTAGGTGTGATTGTATGTGTTGTTGTGACAGTATCTGACTTTGTGTGCATGCAAGAATGTGTTTCAGTGCATGTGTTTGTATCCTTTGTGTGTGTGTGTGTGTGTGTGTCCTTTTGTATGCGCGTGAGCATGCGTGAAAGGAAAGGTAGGATTACCAGCTTGTTGTTGCGAGATAGGGTAGGATTACCCGGAGAGAGAAACGGGGGAAGGAGGAGAGAGAAGGCAGGAGGTGTGACAGGAGCTGAGATAGAGAAACAAAGAGATAGATGATGTGACACTGAGTGGGAGGAAGTAAAGTTGAAAACGAGAGGTGGGGAGGCAGTTTGAAATTAGAGACAAGAAGAGATGGTGAGGAAAAGGGTGAAAGAGACAGAGGTCGAGAAAGGGACAGGAACATATGGTATGTGGCCATTGCAGGCTGTGCTAATGCAGGAAAGATACAGGATAAAATCATAAAAAGGCACTGCATTGATGACCACTTCAGAAAAAGTTAGATAAAGGCTGAGGAAGTGCTCCTCTTGTTTCCTTAGGCTGATATGATCTAGAGGTAGTGTGTAGTTTCTAGCGTAGCTCTTATTTAATGAACTCCATGTAACAAACACTGAGCTGTGGCTTTGGATTAGATTATCAGTGATTACAGAAGGTCCATATTGCCCTTTCAAAGTCACTTTTGGGCCCACTTTAATTAGTAAGAGTGACAACAAAATGGTAGAGTGTAATGTTCCCACCTCCTCCTCCCTCATGAAACAAAACAGGGGGAGAGGAAGTGGTTCAAAAACTCTGCACTTGTACACCAACCCTGGGCACCCACAAAGCAGTGGGTGCACGTTAAACAAGTGAACCGTGGTTTGCTAAAAAACAGGAGTCACAGTGTTCTTCCAAGTGAACTCTTGTTCTGTTGCTTTTAAGAACACAGTTTGTAAAAGGTCTGAACCAGAACTATTATCCTGACCAAATGGAAGAAAGAAATGCTTGGAAAACCAAAAAAATGTGTAGTCCATCAATGGTACAACTCGTAACTTGAATCCTTTCCCAAGTTTCTGAGCAATTAACAAACACATGTGTGATTTGATTACAAACGGATGCACATAAGTCATTGTATAACCAAATAACAATCATAATCCTAAGTCAAGTAATAAGTTATCAACATATTAACACTGACTTAGGTTCAGAGTAATGGTCATATTGAGACCCACCACCCTTGAATATTATATTCTCTGATGTTATGTTACTCAGAAATATCTCGTAAAGTAAAGGAAGAGACAGGAGGGAGAAATCCATAGCTAGTGTGTGTTGACAGTTGCCTGTCTGGGTGCTGCAAAAGGTTAATCTTGTTGTATAGATATATTAAATGGATAGAAGCTTTGCTCTGAAGAGAAATATGGATAACAAAATTGCATATGACATATCGACCACTCTGCTTGTCTCTTTTCTTTTTTTGTAATACCATGGATTTTTCATGGCTTTATACATTGTCCTTCTCTTCTCTTCTCCTTGTTAATAATTAATTACAACGCGCTGTCTTGGCAGATTTGGAGTTGAATGATGTTACTCTGCTATTACTTGTAAGTTTATTAACACGGCTTATATTAAGAGAGCTGTTGTAGCCCGCAAATAGCAAAAAATTATCATTTTGTAGTTTTGAGATAGACTTGCCCAGATCAGCATGTTGCAGAAATGCTGTAATGTCAACTGTCTTGCTTCGAAGCGACTATAAAAGATCACCACCTTTTAAGTGTCTAGTCTGAATTGCAAAACTTAACCTACCTGCATGTGGATATGGAAATCCAAACTTAGGCCAATAATATGAGTGCTGCAGGATTAATGGATACCTTGTCTGACTGTGCCTGATGTGCTAAAAAAGACGATAACAAAGAGGAACCAAATGACAGCAAGTGCAAGCACCAATACCTGACAGGTTAACATTCAGTATCACCCTACTTTACATCAGTTATATACAGTACTGTATAACGCAGTGTTGGCAGGTTTGGAACTGTCGAGTACTGCCTATTATTAGCAGAAAGTTACAGCAGTTGGGGGGTTATTTGCATAGCTCAAGGCCACCTTGATGGGCAAAGTGGAGCCTATGGTTTTTGGATTTTTAGGATTTTCCAATTACACATGTTGCCCTTACCCCATCCTAACTCCCCAGTCATGAAATTTTGAAGTTTGCAGTCATACTCCTGACTCACTCTGCTCAAGTATGAATATTGTTGGAAAGAATAACAGAGTGTGGCATTATTAAAATGAGGTGGAAAAAAAGCCTGTGGGTTATTAATGTTTGTTTATGTTTGGCTGCGAACTGGCATCTGTCGGAGTGAAATGAATGCAGAGTGAAGCAATAAAGGTGGAGACGACTGGTTTCCTGAGCTTTATGCTAATCAGCCATCACTTATACATTCATCCCACTGCCACTGCCTGTTCAATGTCACCCACCCCATACACACACATACAAACGTAACATACGCACACATAAATATGCACACACTCTACTGTATGTCAATCTATTGCAGTTTGTCCTTCATTCGTGTATACCTTTATGGTAATAAAAATGTTTTTGAATGTCACCAATAAGTGTACCAGTTACTAACAATCAGAATTACTGTACCATAAAACCTAGTGGTCTTTTAACCGATAAGTCTCCAGACCAGGATTTGTCAGATTATTTAAAAAGAAAGCACTTTTCCCCAAATACTTTTCATAGGGGCTGGAGCGGTAGTACAGCATAAGCTGAACAATTAAAAAAAAAAGTCTCTAACACATATGGTTACATCTGTGTGTACAAATGTGGTGTGATTTCAAGTTAGTGTCACTTTCGCAAAGTCTTGTTTTCAGTCATCACAGCCGTGAGACATCTGGCAGTCAGAGCGGCCATGATACACACACACACACACACACACAGACAGACTCACACACGAACATGCACAGAGCTCCACTTCATATCCAACCAGCTGTTACTTGTATGTGACATCATCACACCTGCAGGTGAGACACAGAAAAGACAAGTGAGAGTGATCTCTGTCTCTGTCACACACCGGAAAAGGTGAGATCTTAGAAAGAGCAGCGTGTGACTGAAATGTGTGCTTTGTGTGTTCATGTGTGGCTTTGAGTGTGTGTGCGTTTGCACATTTATCTGCGATTGTTTGTCTGTCTGTCTGATTGGCAAGTTAACCTTTTGTAAGTTTTTACAGTTTTTCGGGATAAAGCAGCAGTTTTCCAGATGTGTTGGATGGTGTTTGCGTTTGGATGCGTGTGTCATTTCGCAAGGCGTCTACATGTGATTTCATAGTGTTAAAACACAGTCAGAACCATCAGGATTCATCAGAAACAGTTTTTGGCACTTCAGCACATCCTCGCTGTCATTCTGTCTCAAGCACTGTTTCTCCAGTGTACAGCCACAACATGTAAGAACATTCGGGATACCCATTACTGATTCAGAGTCCTCCTAAAATGAGGAGACGTCATCAGTTAAACAGTTCAAAGCAACATTTCAATCTCAAATAATTGGTGAAGATGTAACAAGTCACTTATATGTAAATTTTTTTTTTTTTTTAATAAATGGCAATATTATAATGTACTCACAACACCTTTGTACATTTGTTAAACTTTTAATATTGCTGTGGCACCTCTGTTTAATGCATGTTCATGTTTCTCCTTATTACACTTTAGTCTTTGAGCTTCAAACCATTTGGACCTCATTTTAGATGCTTTCTGACATGGCAATACCCCAGTTATGACATCCATTACCCATAATGAATGGCTGCATTCAATATGATTATAATCACATTGAACAATATTTTTGGCACTGTAATTTCTGTCAGGGTTACAACACACTTAAAATCTTTAAAGCAGTACATTAACAAATTCATGTTAATGTTATCACTTAAATTGCGATTTATTGGCACATTCTCATTGATCATATTGTTTCGACAAAACTACTTAATGATTTGAACAGTGTTGTGGTCAAAAGATGTAGATGTATCTCAGGAAACACACCATGCTGCCTCATACTGTAGTTGTAGCCTTGCAACAATGAAGCAACCCTGTGTGTGTTTGTGAGCTTGTTTTGTTAGTGTATGGGACTGTATATGCATTAATGTATGTGTGTGCTGACTACAGTAAAGTGCAAGTGACACCCCATCCTTCACACTGACCCCCATCCACCCCCCAGCACACATACACGCACACACCTCTGTGTAAGCACCAACTGTCCCTATAATGAAGTTTAATGACTGTAATGCTGGGCCAACACAGAGAGGGAGGGGCAGGGGGTGGAAAAAGGTACATTACCTGCCTGAGAATGGTTGTGTATACAGGAAATAATAAGGTTTACAAACTACAGCATCTGATGTAACTATCTCTCTCCGCCTACACTCATATGCCAGTGGATGTCAGTCTGCATGAAGAAGTCACAAATTGAAGTAAAAGTTGATGAGATCACCTGGTGGAACAGCTACATATACTAAAAAGTTACTTACGGCACTTTATCAAACATAACTAATTGATTTTATTTACCACTCTAAGTGTGTACAGTTAAAACTTTCTGTTAACTCATGTACATCTCAATTATCTTGTGATCTTACCAACAGTCAGGTTTATAATTAGTTTGTTACATTCCATCTGATAATTTCTAACTTCACCATCAATCTCAGCAATGGGCTAAAGAGTCCCCCCTGGCTTGACACTGCACAGTCAGCAGTTCAGAAACCAAAGTGCACCAACAACAATATGTTAGTAGGCTTAATTACTGAAAGGTGAGCTACACAATGGGCGGCCTGCTATTTATGTGCATCTGCAGTGTGGACTCAGGAGAGAAGGAGGGAAGAGAGGATAAAGACTCCCTTGCCGTAGCATCCAGCCACAACTTACAATGATGCTAATTAAATGAGCATCAGTTAGCGGGTTAATCGCCTGGGTTGTGATTTGAAACATCTGAGTGTAACATATGGGGTTGATCATACTCAAAGGTTTATGTTCACTTGTCTCAGTAATAATAAAAACCTTTATTAGGAGCAAAATCTGGATTATAGCTTGCACTGCAAAAATGAAAATGTGGGTGAGAGAAAATCCATAGCAATAAATAACAAGGAAAAAACAATAAACCGCACAAGTGCAAACACATGCAATGATTAAAACAAGGCAGAACAGGGAGAACAACTGACTTGGTTAATACATTACTTTAGATGAACAAAGCTGAGTCCAAAATGCCACCAGTGTGGCAGCAACAAGCCTCAGCTGAGTGGATAAAAAAACATGGAAAGTAGTGAAATTGGCTCCAGGCTCTGCTTTAGGAAGGGACAGCACAGGCTGCATCTATTTCTTATGTATCAGCCAGTGACAGGCAACTGAGGTCATGATTTGTATTCCGGTCCATGATATCTTGAATTTATGCATAGGTATGACTTCTTTATGAATGTGTGTGTGTGTGTGTGTGTGTGTGTGTGTGTGTGTGTGTGTGTGTGTGTGGATAAGTCAATCCCTCAAAATGATTGAGGTGCGACGACAGGTAGCGGCGATGATGATGGATGAATTAGTCGATCGAGAGACTGTTAACTCATTTCTGTCAAACGGGACGACGTCACAATTGAGAGAAGATAAGAGAAAGACGGTATTTTTCTTTTAAACTTTGAAAAATATTATGATACATGCAAAAAATATACTTTAGCGAAAGACCCATGCGAGAGAATTTCTCCTCGTTGAAGGGGAAAAAAAAAACATGCTTTCCGAGGTTGGCACTGCTCGCTGATTTGATCAGTATGTGTCAGCGTACCATAGCCTGGGGGACAGGGACAATGACAGAGTATCCCGAGTTGAGTTGAAACGCTGTTGTTTTAATCATTAATGATTATGATAATTTTTTGACCAATTTTTTGCCACATTCAATCATTTGTCTATGTTATTTTGAGATGCTCAGCGTGTGATGCGCAACGGAAAATTACAGTGACATGTACACAGAATTTCTTTTTAACTGATTTGAGGAAGTGTGAGATGGAGATGTGGAGAACAGGTATTAAGAGAGTAAGACAGACAGTGATGGACAAAAAGCAAAAGCAGGGGGGAGAAAAGAGGCATATAAAAGGAGTCTGCTCTTTGCGCCCTTCTGCCCCGCCTTTCTCCTGTCCTGGTTGGAGGCTGCTTGCGTTTAACCTTTAGAAAGAGGCCAGGTTGAACAGTGAATCCCACTGGAAGCAGTGTGGGTGTGTGCTGCTAAAAGCAGTCTATTCTCTATGCAGCACTTTTTGTTTTTCCTTTGTTGTATTATTTTTTATGCAGCTGATGCTCCTGTCTTGAAAAGCATCAAGCTGGAAAGTTAGCTCTCTGAAAGAGCTTAATGAAAAACATCATTCACCACTTTCATACAATGCCACTATATCCTTTCATTCCTCTCTTTGCCTCCTCTCTCTCTGTATCCATTTTACATCCGTCTCTTCTCAAACAGGGAACTCACATCTTTGCGTACACGCTACTGTGGCTGGCCAAGCCCAGTCTACAACCAGCCACTTATACAGTTTCATCTACGCACACACTACCTTCAAATGATGTTTGGCTGACTGCCAAAGTCGCTAGTTGAGTAGGCAGACTTATTTACAGCCACATCTAACCAGCATCTGGTGGGTGTTAGCTCCCAACTTCAATGGCTGATTAAAATCACAAACATGCTGCAATAGACTCCAAAACTTGTAATAAGTGCAAGTGTGTCATGTTTGTTTGTTTCACCTAATATTTTATCCAATTACACGCTCACAAGCTTTTTTTCTTTGTATTCATTAAATCAAAACCTCTCGTGCTGAGAGAAAAATTAGTTTTTCAGGCTGGGTTTAGTCACATCACACCATGCAACACAATACATGGAAAAACAAAGCCACATTGTAATCGCACAGAGAAATCACAACACCATGTGAACATGCATCCGCTCTGAAGACCAGAAAAAGCATCAAGAGCTTGTTATAGAGCAAAGTAGTTGCTCATTAGTGAAACAGTTGTTATAGTGGCACAAGATGCTACATTATTTTATGTGCCAATGAAGAAATCTGACTGCTGTGTGGAAAAATTAGCTCTTGCTTCTTGTACCTGTTCTTTAGTGGCGCATTATATCAGCCAAAACCTAAAAACTTTATCCTCATTTAAAGTACGGTACTGTTGTTTTGCATGTGTTGGCCCATTTGTGTCAGATTTTGTGTAATTTACATTACTACTGATTGTTAAAGACATACCATAAAGTTTTAGATTGATGAATGCCTTTTCCTACTTTGTCAGTGACAGCACGATGTAATAAAACCAACTTGCAGAGACATCAGACTTGTTAGAGACAGATAATCAGTCACATATTCAACGTAAAAATACAACACTGTTGACTGATAACACAGTTCAAAGCTGTAGTCTGCTGCTGTACAGTAACATTTTCTTTGCAAATATCTACCAAATACACATTATCCACATTATCATGACATCTGTAATTGCTTGTTGTTTATCTTTTTATGTTTTTTTTATAGCTTGTTTGTGCAGAACAACTGTCAAATTTGAGATGTCAGAATTGGTAGAAAAAACACAAATATGCACAAAATCTAAATGATTGTCAGTAAAACAAGAGTATACAGGTTTAGTTGTACAATAAAGAGCTTAAAACATGCCAATCACTGGAACGGTCCTTTATATATCTCTCGTTCTGTCTTTGATAGCCGACCCTGTGATAACTCGTGACCTTGCTCAGATGTGACCGCCCCACTCTAATAGCTCTCCTTCCACTACAAATGCTCTGTCTCATATTCAAATGTTTGACCTCCGAATTTAAATCTGATGTTCATTTTATGGTTTTTCTGCTTTATGGGATTGCTATGAGAAATACTGAGATCAGAGGGATGCAGAGAGGAAGACGAGACAGAGGGGAAGATAGATGGAGTGGAGATCGCGGGAGAGTGTGGATGGTTGATGAGAGAGAAGATTGAGACATTAATTGAAAGTCACATGGTGGTGTTGAGGACACAGTACGCCCAAAGTTGACCGTACTCGTAAAAATAATTTGTCTGGATGACCTTACTTCTTCTTTTTTTAATGGTTTTATATCTGTTTTATTTGATATTGCTATTAGACACTGGACAAGTGACTTGTGGCAAGAGACAAACGAAGGCATAAGGACAGAGGCAATTATCTCACTTATGTCACGTCACTGGATCTCCAGTATGCTTGGATACATGAACTTTTGTTGTTCATGTAATAATTGGCTTTAGAATTTTACACCTGTAACTGTAAACTGCTTGGTCAGTATTGTGTGAGTACAACAGTCAATGAAATGTATAAATCTGATATTGAGAAAGAATTCAGAAACAAATGATCAGATATAAAATGTCTTTACTTAAAAAGTGCTATCATTTTTTACATTGTGCTATCAATTGGTTGGATAGGTTCCCTTTTTTTTCCAAAACTGATCACATTTTTGAATTCAATTTTTCATATTCCCCTCATAAATCCTAACTGTCTAACTATGTAATTTATAATTACATAAGTGACCTTTCTCAGATTGAGTACCTATTAATACAAATATGAACCTTCCAAAGCTGACACTCATAACTTGTTACTTTCACACTTACACACATGCACATCAACACACATGTATGCTGCCAATCACTCAGCTAATTATAACTGTAACCTGCCATTTTCACTCACTCAGTCATGTATACATGCACATACCTACACACGCACACACACACACACACACACACACACACACAC
>NTHP01000256.1:493277-583696 GCA_003416845.1 Oplegnathus fasciatus
TAAACACAGATGTCAAAAAAAAAAAAGACAGATTTCTTTTGACAGAGACCGAAAACAGATTCTGACAAAGAGAGAATAGAATAAATAAATCCTCTGTAAAAGTGAGAAAATGTACCATTTATACATAAAAGGACGGACCTTGCCTTGAGAATTGTGATGGACTAGAAGACTGAGAGAGGAACAGAACGAGAGAGACAGATGATCAACATGAGACAGGCTAATCAGAAATGTTAGCTCACACCTCTGCATAAAGAATTCGCACATTGACGCAGCTGTGTGTTTGATAGATGACCTTAGGGGAGGTGATGATGGAGACTGAAGTGTGCACACGCTAGATGTGTGTGTGTGTGTGTATGTGTATGTGTGTGTGTGTGTGACCTCATAAGGACAGAAAGGTGAAAACAGCGTGACAGTGAGGATATTTATTGGTCACCACCTCTTAAACCGTTTATTTTCAGGTTAAGGTTAATGCTGGTTAAAGGTTGAGCGTAATGACGTTCGAGGACAGGGAATGACCTGAATGGAAGGCCTTCACAACTACAGATGCATGTGTGTGTTCGTGTGTGTTTATGTTGCATGTGGGCTTGATATGACCTGACATTCTCTGACACCCTCCCGTAGCACACACGCTTGCAAAATGTCAAAGTTGAACAAGGGCACAATTAGCACTGATAATTTTCACCCAAAAGTCAAGAGTCTGTCAATTAAAAACAAATAGAGGTTTATAATGCGTTTGAGTGGGTGTGTGTCTGCGTGGAAAGGCGTGTATGTTGCCTGCATTTGCGCGAGTGGGCGTGTTCCGGATGCGGCGATAAAAATACCTGCGCTTGTCAGACTTAATTAAGTTTGTGCTCATGTGGCTTCTGAAGCGATCGATGGCAATAAGGCAGAGAGTGACTGATAAACAGGGAGCGGGAGACTGATGACAGCAGGGGGAAGTGAGACGGAGAGGGATGAGCGCAGATACAGAGCGGAGGACGGATAAAGAGTCCCAGATAAAAGGTGCTGGCAAAACTGAGAATAAACGAGATAAAAAGAGGTGATGCAGATACAGACAGAAAAGGACTGAGGGAGAGACAGGGAGAGAGAGAGGTGCCTGTCAAATGTGTGATAATCCCCCTCTCATTAGTACATCAATCAGATTACTTGCACCATATTCCGGTAATTAACTGTTTAACATTAATCAGATTGGCCTAACCAGATTAGAGTTGTAAACAGATTAGAGCTGGATTACAGGGGCATGCTGTAAGAGGATGTGCATTTTTTCACACTGTATTCTATTGAGCTACCGTGTCTGGTCTTGTCATTAGGCCAGGCTAATCTGTCATTTTAAAAACCTGGGAATCAAGACCTCCATGAGAGGCTGTATTATACAGTTACAGTTCAAGGATTATAAATGTTTATACCATTGAAAATTTTCGATTCTGATCAGCCGGCCGGTGTTGATTAATTAACTAACCAAAAGGACATTACACTAATTCAAAACTTCAAAAACTACAACAATGTCAAGGTACTTTGCGCCTTTATTTTGCCCTTAATTTTGCTTTGAATCCACATGTCATTTTGTTTGAGTCACCATTTTGTTACTTGCAAATGGTCAGAGGTAAAGAAATATAGATATCCAAATTGTTATATATAGAATATTATTATATAGAGAATGATATATAGAATATATAGAATATAGAATATACATACAAGTTAGCTGATTAGTCATAGGCTGTGTTCATCCTCACTTAAACCGACAGTTATTACAAAATGGTTGGAACAGATTGTCACTGGAACATCAAAGGAACGGAAATATGTGCTCCTGTTATTATAAAGTAGCTTCAGCCACGTTAACACAACAATTAAATGTCCCTCAACCTTTTAAAAAAGCCTTATAATAACAGCCTTAAGGAGTGGTGGCATTTTGTCCGAGTGGAAATCAATGGGCTGCAATTAGATGGTCGATGCTGAATGCTCTGCACTGTAACAGGATGTAACTGTTACTTCAAAGGTAACCTGTGTAGTTTTCATTGCGAATTAAGTTTTTCCACTAATTGCACTGTGTGTATCCCCAAGGCCAAGCAAACAACAAAGCTCAGTGAATATGCATTGATCATGTGTGGCTTCAAGAATTTTGGATGTTGTGAAACTGCCCTTGCTTACATTGACTTGCAGTCTTCTCCTCTTCTTTCTTCTTCTTTGACAGACACATGCTTCTTTTACAGTTTTTACAATTAAACAGCACTTTGCTGCACTCTGGTACATCTACATCTAAAAAGAATTGAAAAAATAAAATTGCATACATTTCTAATTGGGACACTGAGTGCCTGTTTTGATTCCTTGATAACCTCTATGAAAGACTTGTGCCAGGTGAGGAAAAGGGGCACATTAATTTCATTTTGTGCAGTTAGAATTACTCTATGCAGAAATCACAAAAACTAAAGCCTACCAAAGCATATTGCAGCCTTTCTGATTAATTTCTGTGACATATACTGTAAGGTAACACAATCCATGCAATAAAGAAATACCCTTCTTTTTGTTGTAATAGAATTTTGGTTCATGCTAAATAAATAGATGAATAGATGAAAGATATGTCAAAGACAATGGTGATAAATATTGCAATGCTACTGGCTGTTAGTGTTGTTTTAGGTCATTGTGTCACTGTGTCAGAGTCAGAGATGTGCATGAAGAGTTTTGGTTTTATTAGTGCATTTTGGATGCAAGACTAACTGTTGTGCTGAGCTGCATGTTGGTAAAGAGAACTGTCTGAAGAGTTTTGAAAAAATGTACTCTGTATAGAGAAATGTGTGTTACCGGTTGTTAAAAAAAAAAATTATTGTAACATCCACCAATTATTGTTATGGATAACCGCTCTCTGCAGTTGGCAGGATGCTAATGAAAACATTGCTCTACAGCGCCACAAATGGTCGCCACAAATGTCGCCACAAATGTGGAGCCACAGGGTACCTACCAAACGTTTACACACATTTCCAGGACAGACATGCAAGTGTGATTTTGTGTTTCTGTACATGTCAATGCATATGTGTGTTTGTGTATGTGTGTGTGTGTGTGTGTGCGCCTTTCTTCCCATTGTCTCTGGATGTCCTGTTAAGTGCCTTTACTAATCATTACTATCCTTATGGCATTAATGCTGTCACCCTGACGACTGCATACCATGATAAATATTCATTGCTGTGTTTGAAGAGTAGAAGTCCTGTATTAATAGTAGAAGTCCATATTTTTTTATACTGAGGACGTAGTCGTGCCCCACCCACCCAATGCAAAGCTGCAGTACCTATTTCTCAAACCTTACTGAGAGTTCTCATCTTTGTCATCTTCTATGACAAAGATGTCATCTCTAATTTAAGATATATGTAAAAGGATACTTATGGCTTATGTTGTCCTCTGTCCCCTCCTACAATTTCATTTTCTGGATTTGCCCTCTCTCTCTCTCGCACTCTTCACTTCTTTCCTCAGCTCTTCCCTGCATTTATCTCCATTAACTCTTGTCTGGTCCTCCTCTTTTATTTGCTCTCCCCTCTCATCTTCCATTGCCCTCCTCCTCCTCCTTGACTTCCTTGTCCTCCCCTCCCCTGCTCCTCTCTTGTCTGTCTTCTTCCTGTCATGTTTGTCCTTCACTTTTCCCTTTTCCCATCCTTTACTTTCCTGCTTCTTCTCTCTCTGACTTTCCTTCTTTTATGACCTATTCTCCTCTAAAGAAACTCATCTTATCCCTATTTTCTACCACCATTTCCTCCTCCTCTCCTCTCCTCTCCTTAGCTACTTAGTTCCTATTGGTCCATTAAGTCAGTTGAGGCTGCGAGTCCTTTAGCCCCTTTATAAGCAGCTTTTACAAGTTGGCTGCCTGGCTGTGGACCACTGAAGGATAGAATTGAATGGCACCAAGGCCCAATGGATTTATCCCTTCCTCATATTCATAGCCAGGAGATCCTGGCCTGACACACAGAGGCTTTTCTTCACAACTCTCTTTTAATTGAAAGAACTTCTACTCTGTTTGTTTATCACTCTTTTTGGTTGCCATGTTTGGCTGCCATGTTTGGGGTGAGGCACTGCAGGTGATAATATTGGCTCAGTTTTAGCATATTACACAGAACACCCACCAAAATGAACAGTGGATTTATCAGTTTTCATACCAGCTGCATTAGATATTCCTATAGGTCAAATTGCAAGAACAATCAGTGACTGAATGCCAGCCATGTAATCAAAATGTCGTACTCTCTTGTTTTTCTCATTGTTCTTATTGTATTTTTTTGTGTTTGTTTTTTGTTTTGGTTAAACCTGTTTTACAATATAAAATATATATTTATATAGTATATTTACACACTACCCTTTCTTCATTCCCAAAAATTGTTTTTCTAGCAGATAACATGGCTGATTCCAAAATCATTTTCCCAACACAGTAGCTCTTCAAGTGTTTTATAATAAACAAGCTCAAAACACAACATGTCCTTGAATGGTGTGAATTTCCCATCATGGTACTACCACTGCTACAGTACTAGCACACACCTGCTTCACTGTGCAGCGGGGAACAGTACTTTAAAAGTGCTTTTTTTTTGACACAGTTTACACACTCTCACAATTCAGTCAATGTACCAGCACTCCACTTTTGGACCACAGCTCTCCAGTTGGAAACCACTGCTTTACTGTGTGATATGTAGATTTTTATCATATATACCTCAAGTTGAAAATGCAGGTCACATGACGTGCTTTAGCCCAGAAAGAACGAAAAAAAAAAAAAGAACTAATAAAAGTTTGGCCTTGAAAAATACAGAACTGTATAATTTTGAACCATTTGGTTCAATTTGATTTTCAAATTCTTAAAAAGTAATATCAGTCTATTATTTTCATGCCATTCATGTGTGTGAAAAGTCACGTGGCTCTAAGGGCACAACAATATGAAATACTCAAATGTTTTTGGTGTATGTTCCAGGTAAGCTTTCATTAAAGAACACAATATCCAGTTCTCTCCATAGTTTTAGGCAATTGTGGTTTGTTCAGGGGTGTAGCCTTGGGTGCACTTGTGCACGTGTGTGTGTGAACCAATGTGAGTTTAGCATTTCCTGCACGCTACTCCTACAGAAGTCTGTGCTGCTCGACTTCCTTTCTGAGAGGTCTTTCCTTTTTCTCCTTCTGTCTCTGTCTCTCACAGTGGTATGGCGACCATTTGAAATTGCTCTTCACACTTCCCTGCGTCTGTTGCCACAAACACACACACACACACACTCTGAGGGACCAAGTGCAATGACACCCACACACACACACACACACTCGTGCGCACACACTCTGACATGAATCACAGTCACAAAATTCACATCCACAGCTCCCAAAGTCCTCCATCCCACCACCTTATCCTTCCGTCATTGGATCTTTCACTCAGTCCATCTCACCCCCTTTCTCCTATTCCTCAAGGAGAGACTGGAAATGCAATGGATGGACAGAGCGAGGGAAAGTGATAAGGAAATTGGAGAGAACCGAGTTTGGATGATGGAAAAGGGGAAAATATTGAGAGAGGGACAAACCGTAATGGCAAAGGAGAGAAAGGTAGAATGGCAAACAGTATATTTCATTTCAAGTTTTGGGGGAGACAGCTACTGGGAACTGCAGAAGCCACTATAAATCACGATCTTTACCAAGGAGAACAGCCAATACACTGTGTATACTATAAGTAATCATTTGCAACTTAACAACCTGACCTGAACAATGTGTTAAGAAAGGGTCATGTTAACTGTACGTCTGACTTACAGTACAGTTAAGGTGGCCAAAAACAAAGGCAGTTGTGGAACATATACTAAAGACAGCTCTGAAAACACATTGATATGAGATAACATTAGCCATCAAGGTTATGGTGAATCTGGCCAGAGGCTGATATTTGCTGCTAGTGAATGTAGCTAGTGTTAGTTCGTCATCAACAGTGATAGTTTTTGCCAATTTCGGAGAAAAATTTTCTCCCTGATCAACTTACTGGTCTGCTGTGTGTCAGCACCCATTGTTTGTGAAAAGTGGGAACGAATGTGATGTTTATCCCACGGACTGCAGACTGTGTTTCTACCCCTGTCTCTGTCTCTTTCTCTTATGTTCAAGAAGTACGAGAGCGTCGCAGACGTGTGACAGAGTTAACTGATGGAGGCAAATGATTTGTACGAAATTTTGAGCTATGACATGTCCCTGTCTGACCATTAAATTACACCTTTGAAAGGTGTAATGACAAAGACGGAGGAAAATAGAATGGGAGGGACAGAGAGGCTAAAGACGAACAGATGGGAGGAAAGCTAATATAGGGAGGTATATAGGAAGAAATTGAGAAAAAGAGGCAGACAGATAGAAAGAGAAAGGGGGATATTAGGTCCATGCAAGTGGGGTGGGGGGGTTGGTGCCAGAGGAGAGAGATGGTAGTCAGACCATATCTGGGGAAATGTGACTCCACTGACCCAATGACAGGGACATCAATCAACAAGTGGTGTGTGCATGCGTGTGAGAGTATTGGGGATTATTCTACCAGGGGTAGACAAAATTCTGTAAACACTTCATGGACAAGGACAAACTCAGAGGTAACTTAATCACAATTACAAAAACTGCTACAAAGTTTTGTCATGTTAGGATGAATTCCAATGAGCAGCATTAGTCAGCGATTAAAGAGGTCTGGCAGTCACTGCTTTGATATGAGAGTTTTTAAAGCAATATGAAACAACTAAGACAATTTGAAAGAGGACAAATTGTTCCTAAACTGATGGGGAATAGGTCCAAAAAAGGCGCAAGTTTTTTAATATGTCAGTGGGGACAGTCTTTAAAAGCATGACAACACACACCAAATACAGACATACTGCATCAACAAGGAAGAACAGAGGTCACAACGCAGACATGCACAGTTTTAGATGGAGAAAATATAAGGAACACCTTACATTTTAATACAATACATCAATATCACAGTCTCAAAAAATAGCTGAGCTGCGTCAACACCTCTCTGACACACTCTCAACAAATTTATATCCTTTACGAGTTTTCTTCTTGCGAGTTTCTTGCACGGCTGTTGCACTGGGTTTCATAATATTGTTAGGTGTTACTTTCGCCAGCCCCTAATTGGCATCCACCTATCTAGCTGTAAATTGTTGTGTTACACCAGAAATAGAGCAAGCTGCTAGGAGACTGGTTTGAAGCATACCACAGTTCATGGTTGAGTTGAAAACATTAACAGTGTGTAGGCCCGTTTGGAGCCACTGTAATGAAACCGGGGCGTGTACTTCTAAATTACACACCACCAAAGTCACCCACATGTCCCCAGTAAATCATTAGCAATAGGCGCTGCATGCTAATACTTCATCATACTGTGAGTGACAGCAGGTGACTTGCACGACCCAAAAACTAAAGAAATGATTGAACTGACTTTTTATCAGCTTAAAATCTTTAAAGTGGTACTCCAGGAATTTAGTTTTGGGGGAAAGATCAAAGGATAAAGTAAGGATATAATTACTTTAGCTAACTGAAGCTCCAAAAAATCTGGATCCTGCATTCCTCATGATGCAACTAATAGTATGTTTGCATAAGACCCTTTGAGTTTGGAAAGGGCCATGTCTTTCAAACGCTACATCCCCATTTTGTGACGCAGGCTCTCAGTAATAAATTTGTAGCTTCCAAGCTCAAGGCCAGATAGCCCAGATAACATCGCTTTGACATCATCCGGGGTTATTTTCTCAGACTTGACAAGTCGGAAGTTCCTCCAGAGCCACAGATGACTTTATACAACTGTTTTCACAACCTGAGCAGTACTTACTATGACTAGTAAAGTGACCTTTATGAGGAGTATATCGGACTTCCCCTTTTAACATTTTAAAAATTAACACCAGTAAGGAGAGATTGTGCAGGACAGGAGATAGAGAGACAGACGGAGAGAGAAAGGGCAGAGAGAACGAGAGACAGAGAGACCACCAAAATAAACTCTATGCTTGTGATGAATGCTCTGCTCAGAAATAGAAACCTCATCCCTCTCTCATCCTCGTCATCCTCTTTCACCCTATTATCTCTCCTCCTCACCACTCTTTCCTGCCTTTCTTCCACATCTCACACCATCTCTGTCTATATATCTCCCTGTAACCGTCTGTATCTCTCTCACTCTTCCCATCTCTTTCCGTCTCTCTCTCTCAGATAGTGTGCCATCTGTGTGATCAATGGAGTTCATTCTTTCCAGGAAATTCTCCCATGATGGATTTTTCTTTGCTGTTCTGTGTCTACGCTGTATTTTTATTTTTTTTCTGGGAGGGGTGGGGGGCAATTTGCTTCTGTGGATAAAAGCTTTGAATGATGCAAAAGCAAACAGATGTTTTGATGCTTTTCATCAAACACTTGTCAATTTTAGAGATTTTGTTGTACTTTAACACTTCACAGATGTACTGTAGAAAAGCACTTGTAGAAATATTTTACTTACATGCTCAGAATAGCTTTGCTCAATAAGTCAGTCCGAAGAATGTACTTGTTATTTGTTCAAGTCAAGAACAAAAAAAGCCTAAGCAAGAAAAATAGGAAGACTGGCATAGAGGAGCAAACAGATGGAGGGAAACAGAGAGTGGAGGGAGAAGTAGTTTGTTGACGATCGTCATAAATGAAGGAAAACATTCTGGAGCATTTTGGCACCTTCTTGGCACGGTCCAGGATTGCCATGCATTGCCAAAGTAGCACCCGCTGAAAATGAAACTGAAAGTGCGCGCAGAAAAAGTTAAACTGAGCTATCGACTATGTGTGTGTGTTAACATGTTCGTATTCAAGTCCATGTTTCTGCAGGTGTTCGCGTAACAATTTGCTGTTGCAGACAGTGTCGTTGCAACAAGCCTGGTCTTTCATTGAGTTTGTCCTACTTGCCCTACCATGCTGATATGAAAGATAGCCCTAATCATGTGTATGTGTTTGTGTGCCCGTTTCTAATTAAATATAAAAATCTTGAGTCAATATTTAACCAACACAATATCAATCAGCTCTGATACCATTATCACATCTTGGTATCTCTCCTTTTCACTCGCACCCATCTCGCTTTGCTTCTCTCGTTCTTTCTTCTCTTTCTTCCTGTCCTACACGCTCCACTGTGCTTTGATTACTGGCTGTGTGAGTGTGTGTGTGTGTGTGTGTGTGTGTGTGTGTGTGTACACTTGGAAATAGAGCAGGATGGACATTTTTTGGGGGGAAGAAGGATCACAGATGGGTCTTGTCAAATCTCTGTACATCTGGCTTTATTCCTGTCCAATTTTCCACACACACATAAAGACACACACACACACACACGCACACACGTGTATAAATACTGTACAGTACACTTTGTCTCAGTCATGATCACATATACAAAAGTATGCCTATATGCACATATACACTTTTACACGTCGTACAAACACACAGGGACCCACGAGAGCACTCATAAAGCCACATTTGTACACACACACACACACACACACACACAGACGCACTGTGCAGCAGGACACAGCGGGTATGGACTCCTGTTGTGGCTGGTGGTTGCCAAAATAATGATGCCAGGGAATCTGGACCATGCCAGGTTTAATGGTAGCCAATGGCATACCAGTGTTTCGATGCCAAATTTCAAAGGACCAACCCCGACTTGTAGTATAGCGCCACCTACTGAGCTGAGATTGGCCTGCCTCATGTCTGAAAATTATATTTATAATAACGTGTCTTCACAGAAGATAAAAAATTCAAACGGCTGCATTTTATTTTTTAAGGTCAAGAAATTAACAATGGTGACAACAGTAGAAGCTTACTTTTTCACATTACTAACATAACGGTGACCAAGGGTCAACAGCAGCAGCAAGTTGATGANTGATGATGGATAAATAAGGAAAAGAAGCATGACCTGAGATAAAGGGAATATGTTTTTTCCTTTTTGTTTCTGATATTTCCTACAGTGTTAATGACTCCATCCAAGGGTCAACTTTTGCCTGCATGAGAGAGCTCTGCATGTGTGTGTGTGTGTGTGTGTGTGTGTGTGTTTTTCTGTGTGTGTGTATGTGTCAGCTGTTCGAGGTCCCTGTACAGGATTGGGACATATGCTTCATAAGACTCCTGTGGACACACACACACAGACACACATGCAGGGCTTTGGACCTCAAGGACACTCATAATAATGAGGAAGAACAAGAAAAAAAACCCTCTAAAGCTGAGGCTAATGTGCTGATGTGTTTTGACCACATGACCCATCTGTCAGTCAACAGTGGATGATTACAAACTACAGTTGAAAATTGACTCTGGCTACATTTCAACCAGCCTTTTTTGCATGTGACTCTCAACCTCTGATTATGGATGAAAACATGAAGTGCTAGCCCTCTGTGACCCCCATGCTGCAGGCATAAATGTGCATAATGTTGATCTCTAATGCTACATGAAGTTTGGCACTAAATGATAATCATCTTTATTGGATGTTTTATTTTATTCAAGCATGGATGAAGCCATAGAAGCTGTACATTTTAGCCTACTATTAATATGAAAGTAATGTGTTTTTTAATATTCTAGACATGTTGTCATGACCCAAAAACGTTTGCCTCACCAATAACTTGGGGGGGCACAGCCACTTACGGCACATTACACTCAGGATTATCATGAATTTTAACATAGAAACGTTTCTTTTTTTCGTCTCAGTTTGCTTTGTTCCCTTGTCAGCAGCCATCTCAACTTTCACTCCAAAGCTTTATTGACACTGCACAGTACACATTGTTAGTGCAGGAGGACATATCCATCTATTCAAAAAGTTTTTCAGGGACAAAGATTCGACTGGAGAGAAGTTGGTGTCATTTGTAGTGACGTGTACACAGTCATCCTGTGTAACATAAAAATGCCAGTGTCTCCAATCTGTCACACTGTACTGTGTTTGCATTTTTTTCCCATCTTGTCCCCTCCTTTTTCCCTTCTCGTCTCACTCATTTTAGTTTCTTCTCCTCCTGTTTCCTCTGTGTCTTCTGTCTTTTATTCTATTGTCTCACTGTTTCTCTTTCCATGTCAGCCCCTCCGCTCTCTCTCTCTCTCTGTCTCCACTTTTCCCTCTGCCTGTCTTTCTCACTCTAAATGTATCTTTAAGTGCCCACGCACCATAACCAAACCAGCCTGCTTATTCATGTTGCACCGAGGTATCTCTGCTATTATTTTTTTGTGAAGTTGCCTCGGTATGACTTGCTCCAGACAGCGCTATGCTGTCCCACCCTCATTATATTTTCACACTCCGCTACCCTAGCACACAAGGATACACACACACACACACACACACACACACACACACATTTCCCCACAAACCCACGTCTGTATGTGTGTGTTTTGTTTGCGCCAGCACTGGTTCCTTGGTGTGTTAAAATGGAAATCCCTCCATCTATTTTTATATAGAAAAATGCACATTTATCTGTGGCATTTTTACAGCAGTATCCATTTAATATATCCATGTTCTGTAAATGCTTTTCCACAGTATTCTTATTTCTGTTGTTGGTGGCTGCCATTCCCATACAAAGTTCAACACACTGCTTAGCACATGTCAAATCCCCATAAATGGTGGCTAGCCTGTTAACGCTAATGGTAACTCACAGACTGTAGAAACATAGCCTATATTAGCTGTATAATTTACTTGCCATAGCTCAGCTTCTCAGCAGTTTTGTGTTGAAGAATATACCGATAGATGAGATAGATGATGTAAGGGACCTTGGTAATGCTCAGCTCTTTAAAGCCCCTGAAGACGTGCCTTCAAATTTGAAGTCTGTCTGTGTAACATTAAATATTCATGATTATATAAGCAACAATCAAAGTAAAACAAAAAAAGAACCTTCAGGTATTTATTATTTAACCCACCAACTGCCATCCGATTCTGATTCTAATGTTGCTAAATCCTGATTGGTGCACAGCAGTAGGTGACATCACCTTTTTCCAACTGAGCCCCGCCTACTTCAAACCAGTGAGAGGAGCACTGTCCAAACTTTGGCAGAAAATACTGTGTTTATATAGGATCATGTCACTTATAGTAAGAAGCAGATTAAGAAAATACGTTTTCAGGGCCTTAAGTGTATAGATTTTAACTATTGGCAGCTTTTATGGTAACTGAACCCCAAACCCTGAACTTTAGTAAACCACAATATAATTGTGGCTCATGTTAGCATTAAGCTAACTCTGATATTCAAAGAGTTTACAATAAGTGATCCATTTGTTGGTTCAGTGCCTTGCACAATATAATGCTGACAAGCCAAACAGCGGATGAATAACAAATACTGGGTGATGGAGGATAAAGGGTCGGGATCAAAACTCCCTCCCATCACAGCACAGTCATTGTAACCCCTTGTCCTCTTTGGAAATGAGATACTGTACCAAAACCCCAGTAATCCCAGGCTCCAAACTCCCTATCTTTGTGAAATGTTTGGTAAATACACCAGGAAATGAACAAAAACTGAATGTAAATATATGGAAATAAACTGCCAAAGAGCAATATGTCATTTTTGATATATGCTGGTGCAATGCTTTTCGAATGAGGATAAAAAAAAAAAAGTGATGCATTAATGTAGAGCACTGTGTGATGCTGAGTCTATCACTCTTGTATACACAACTAATGTGCATACGCTCATTTCTCCTTGTAGAGAAACTGTTAAGAAACACCATGTACAGTACTGTGGTGTATGTTGTGTCAGCGGGTTGTAATGCATTTGTGAATTTATGTGAAAAAGCTGATAGATGCGTGCATGTATTTATATCCGTGTGTGTATACAATAAAAATGCATTTCACAGGTCAATGAGTCTCGGATTTACACAGTGTTTGTTGAAATGACTTTAATAGATGATTAGCTGCTTTCGATTTCAGTTACAAATAATACAGTAAGTGTTACAAGTTTTAGCCAGGCATTGCATTAATTTTCTGTTTTTATGAAAGGGATGTTTTTACAATTATAATGCAGTTAATCTTTTTCTTCTCTTTTTCTCCTTCCCTACCCTTTTCTCTTTTTTCCCCCTTTGCTTTCCTCTCTTCACCTATCTCTCATCAGTGTCTGACAGCCAAGCAGCAGCTGCAGGAGTTGGACCAGGAGGAGGGCCGGACACCTCCCAGCCCCGTTTTTCCTCCTCCCTCCCCACCTACCTCCCCGTCCAATGCCAGCTAAGTGGTGCTGACTCTGCGTTCTTCCTGCGGGAAGCCAATCAGGAGGTTATGCGAAACGGCAGCCTATCATCGCGGACTGAGCCCTTCTTCCTCCACCAGCTGGACCCAGGGGTCGCCACCCCACAATCCCTGCCAAGCATCAATTGCAGCTACGGAAACCTGAGCATTGAACAGCCAATCCCAGTGGAGCTGCTTCAGGGTCCACCACCACATCTGCTGCTGACAACCAACCAGGTGACTCTGAACTGGAAGGTCAAAGGTCAAGTGGTGGTTCCCAAAGTGGGGTCAACACGGCCCTGGATACAGGTACTGGCAATTTAAATTTTTACTTTGACCTCTTCATTGACCTTTTACTCTTAAATCTTCTAATGCAGTTAAATAAGGTTCACATGTACTTAATATGTCAATCCCATACAAGATGATGATCAGATCCTACTAACCACTGTCAGAAGAGCTTAAAATGAATCCATACTATATATAACACCCTTTAGAGCTCAGGAGCTACAGAGTCAGGTGATAATCCTCTCTGGGTTTATCTCTACGAGCAAAACTGTACACACAGTACATTGATCCATTGTTAATATAAATATATTGATTAGTGCAGCTTTAAAGATTTTTTGATTGCTTTTTTTATCTTTAGTATCTTGTTGACTAGCTGTCCATACACTAATTAACCCATTATGACATTAAATGTATTTTTTTTGTCTTCAGGTACTGTTTTACCTGGTCGGGCGGCGTTGGGATGAGCCTGATCCACCTCCTCCAGCCCTCCTCCCATGTGTCAGAGCCTTGGCCGTCCGTGACACGAGTGAAGCAGCACCCTCAGCGGGCTGCCGTCTCGTGGGACCATCTGGCATCTGTGTTGTCCGTCTGGAGATTCCCCCAGCTTGGTTTACACCACCACAAGTGAGAAAAAGACCTCCTGAAGTGACTCTACCATCAGTGGATGTGTATTACTCAATTATACCAGTGGAAGGGCCTGGTCAAGAGTGTCCCTCCATTGTAAACGAGCCATGGAGAGGTCAGAGTGCAAATGTCGGGCCCCTTGGAGGCCTGGGCATGGGCCCCGGTGGACAGTGGAGCCCCCTACTGGATGGGGGTCTTCAGGACATGCTGAAAGCTGGCTCTGTAGTAATGACCATGGGCCCAGTTTCTGCCAAAGGAGAAAGGTTGAGACTGGATGAAAATGTGGAGGTTCTGGTGCCACCCAGCCCGGTTCGGCTTGGCAAGACGGTGGCATTTGGCGTCTACATGAAGACAGATTCAAACACGGAACAGTTTACATTGAGGTGGGAACACAAATGCTTGTTTGGTTCTGGTTTTATTCGGTATTCTGTTCTCTTTTTGTCTAATTTCACTTTTTCTTCGATTTCTCTCTTATTCCTTTTTCTATCATCTCCACTTATTCCTTTCCTCCTTATCTGCTCTCTCATTTCTCAACACCGCCGCCTCCTGAGGTTGATGGCTGTCACCTTTGTGCACGCAGCCTCTTTCAGGAGCCAGCAATGCAAATAACAACCTCATGAATATTCATGACTGATCCAAGGAGAGAAGAAAACACAGAAAATGAGAAGCGGGAAAGGGAAAGGGTGACTGAGAGGGACTGAAGGTTAGGGAGACAGGCAAATGAAAGAAGAGGCATAAAATTAGAGTAGATCCAGGTTTCTCAAACTGAAGGGTGGTACCCAAAATGGCTCTCAGGTGTGCTTTAAGAGGTCACCTACATGGTTTCCCACATTAGCAGCAATATGTTTTCATGCACCTGTATCCCAGGAAACACATTTCTTTTTGGTTCGCTGGCTAAAAAATAAGTTTACAACCCCTGATCTAGACTAAGCATGCATATCTGCATCCCATCTCTGCCTCATCATTTCACTGACTTCAGGGATTTCAGGCTGACAAATGACAGATGTGCAAATTTATCATTCTATCCGAAGAACATCCCAGCACACAACGCCATGGCCGGATATAGCATTACTATAACAATATACTCCTATGAGGTTAGAAGTATTGGAAACATTTTAGAAAACAACTTTGACCAACTTTAAATACATTTTTCAGTATTTCAGTCTCTTCATTCATTCAAAGAAAACCTGGAACACACTGAACACAGTAATTGGCACATGTCAACCGACTCCTCTTTTCAAATGAGGCTTGAATATTTTTCAGATCATTTGCACAAAATGTCAAAGGAACCAATTTTACATAATGAAAGCTGCACATTTGTGTAGCAAAAAGTATTTGGAACCAATTTAGTTGCTGCGTATTTCTGCATGACAATACCCTAATACTTTTCCAATAGTACATGTGAACCAGGAAGAGGATGCCGGATACAGTGCCGCCTTTGGAGAATGTCTGATACATGAAGTATCTAATTTTGTTTGACATAATAAATGACATTATAACGTAAATGAAGATCAAATGAATGTTGAAGCAAAAGAGGTTTGGGACTGCTCAGCAGCTAGAACGTGAGGATGGTAACACTTACTTCATACTTACATAGTAACAATGAGTCTAAGTAGCTTATGTTTTTGTATTGCTGGTGAGGATTGCTTGGTAGGTGTAGCAGCTAACCAACTAATTGCTATTACAATCATCGCCAATCAGTGTTTTATATTATGGATCAGTGTTAAAGCTACAGTTGGTAAGATTGAGAAAAGAGTGGACTTGAAAGTGGACTGAAAACGAACGAGTACAACTTCCAGGTCCCTCCCTCTCTCTCTCCGCTGCGCTCCAGCTCGCCTCCAAAGCCCCTCTCCGCAGCGTCGCTCAATCTAATTCTTTCTTTTTAGCTTGCTTTTCTTCATTGGTCTTCTTCTGTTTACTTGTCCTGGTGTGTAAGCTGTTGTTTTCTCATTACTTGGTTGTTCGGTGGTTGTTTACAAGTCCGCCATTGCGTCCGCTCCGATTTCGCGCATGTGCGGGGAAGGGGAGCTGCCCGCAGCGTGAGCAGAAGCAATAGATTGACACTCCGTCAGATACTCCTCCTGCTCTGATTGGTTGTTTTTTACTAGGGAGCGGTGAATTCTTGCAAATGGCCTTAGGGGCAGCAGGTGGAGCCAGAGGAGCATGATTTTTTTCACAGATTATCTGTCTCATGTACTACTCTCAGGACATAGTGACAGACAGTTTTAGCAAATATGACTACAAGTTATTTTTATAAGTTACCAACTACAGCTTTAATGTTATTTGTTAACCGATGATTTCTTTATCAGGTTTGTATCAGGAGGCCTGACCACTAATGTTATACCGTATATGCACCAGTAAATTGGTGGATTATATATTATATATGCTCTAGGTGGATTGGTGGAGGGATGTTTTACTAGCATAGAAGGCTAATCAGAAATCAAGGTTGATGCTGAGCCACTGGCCATTAAGTTTTTCATTTAACTGCTCTCTGTTCAGTCAGACTTACAGTATGATAATTTTCTTATGTGAATGTCTTTTATACTATTTTCAGTTCTAACACAACATTAAAGGCCAAACAGCCACGTGGGTGTATTCACTAATTCTGGCTGATTAGACCTCTACTTGGACTTCATATCCTAATGTGGAATTTGTCCCCCCCTAACAGTTACAACAAACGGAGTAGCATTGGTAGGGTTGTAAGCATAAACTGTATCAGCTACCATGGCAAGCAGGCTAACAACTGCCGTTAACAAAGTTTTAAATTATACTATATTAAATATACTATATTATTAGGATCTGTCACTGCTGCCTGAAGGAGAGGTCATAAACTTGCTGGACATTAGAAAGCCTTCAATTTTTTATGTGTGAAATCACGTGTGGGTTAATCATGGATTTGCAGGGCCTTTTTAAACTGCTGTGTGCTTTTACTTTTACACACACTTTTATAGCAGAACATTGCATCTGCAAAGTAATTACATAGCACTAGCACAAGTTCTTTCATATGAAATGAGTGGACCTCTGTGTGGCAGCAATACAATTGCACTTATAATTGATGAGTGAAATGCCTGTGGGACTAGAGGGCAAAGGCAGTACACATTAAACACTTGTAGGGTAGATGATCCTGACAGACAGAGACTCCTTCCATTCATAGTTAGATTACAAAAATGACAACAGATTTGAGGCACTATTCACTATAAAGTAAAACACCTTGATTTGACCTTTTAACGTGATATTTAACGCTCATTTGTTTCATTTGTTTTCCTAGATATTTATTAAAAGATGCTGGAAAAAAGCAATACTATCAACAGGATCACAGTTGTGTATTTCTTTGTGCACAATCATTCTGAGGCCATCTGAGGACACTGGAGGAAAAGAACAAGTGGCTAGACTGCACTGCATCTTGTTCCACTACCTGCTGACAAAATTCACACACACACACACACACACACACACACACGGTCACACCGACAGAGGGAAATAAATACTCCACCGGCATCCTGCGCACACTATTTCTCTCTGCCATGTACACACACACACACATACTTCCTCACAGTACATGCACACACACGGATGCTGTACACCCGTGTCTTATATGTGTGTGTGTGTTAAGCACACACACACACACACACATAGAAGTGATGAGGTGGCCTCTTTGGTTCCCCCTACAGACACTTTGTCCCTGTCTTTGTTGTACAACACCCCTGCTGTGTGTGTGTGTGTTTGTGTGTGTGTGTGTGCACATGCACGTGTGTAGTACTGCTACAGAAAGATAGTTGAGGAAAAAAATGACATTCTCCTTTTTTGTGGCATCATATTTTCTTTTTCTTTTTCTTCCCTGGGCTTCTTTTTCAATATTTCAGCAAGTCCTGCTCTATTCTATTCTATTATACTCTGACATTTTTTTCAATGTTACATGCCGTGTCCACTGTGTGTCCATTTTGAAGAATGTCCAATTTAAAAATCGCTTATCTTTCTGTTTGCATCTGAGTTGATATATATGTGTGTGTGTGTGTGTGTGTGTGTGTGTGTGTGTGTGTGTGTGTGTTCCTGACCCACCTGCAGTTCTTGCCCTCTGCCCCAGCATACAGTCCCATGGATAATCTCCCATGTTAGAAGCACAGTCAGATATGTAATAAGGCTTAAGTGGATCTCATTCCTGTGTGTGAGTGTGTGTGTGTGTGTGCATGTGTGCATGTGTGTGTGTGTGTGTGGGTGTGACACATAATAAGCCTTAAGTGTGCTCCATCACACTGAGGTGATGTGATTATGATAAACTGCTGAGGAGATGGAGGGACACGGAAAGAGGACGAGCGAGAGAGAGACAGACAGAGACAGAAAGGAAAGGATAGAGAGGTAATGAAAGAAGAAACAAAGGAGAAAAGAGGAGAGGCTGTTAAGGTTAGAGATGGTTAAAAGCAGAAAGAAGAGAAGGAAAAAGCTTCCTTCACTTGCATCTCTTGCCCACTCTGCAGCTCTTCCAAAAGGTACAGATGCAAGGACGGAGGGGTCGAGGCAACACGCGTTTCCCTGCTAACCCTGACCTTCATTGCACACATAATTGAATGTAGAGTACTTAGTACATAGCATTAAGACATGAAAATAAGATGTGAAAATAAGAAAAGTTTAGTCATGGGTAAAAGCAAAAACATTGCTTAAAGCAAGGAGAAAATGTAAATTTCACAAGTAAAGTGTTTCTCCAGATGCACAGTAATTGCATGTCTGCTACTCCAAGACATATTATAGATCTATTGCCAGTGTCACAGAAAGTGACTGAATGAAAATGATACAGATAGACAATTAAACATGTTTACGGCTGAAAGAACACAACAGACGTATGAGACAAGTGCTAGAGGAGTCTGTAATTGGTTTTTGACACTGGTACTGAAGCTTAGATATTAATAAGAACATCAGGATAATGGGCCAAACGTAAATGGACCCCCCCTCTTTGTGCCTTAGCCAAGATTTACTTTGAAAGGAAAAGAGGAGATTATGAAATGGAGAAACCTATTGGTTAATTAACAAATACTCAAAAAAAATGTGTTTTTGTGCATATCATGTTATTCACAAAGATTTTTAACTAGATTCTTTTTTTTTTTAAAATCTAGTTAAAAATCTTTGTTATTTGTCAAACAGAGGTTATTTGTCCAGCTTGTTATATCATCATTTTAGGGTTACATCAGAGTAGCTGCAGTTTTCCTATTATTAAACAGTTTTCCAATGCAGAAGCTCCTGCAATGTTTCCAGCTTGCCACATGCGACGGTGGAGAATGTATATTATCGTGTCACATTTTCCACCAAAAGACATATATGACACAACCTCCTTACTTCTCCTTTCTTCTAAGATGCATTTTACTGAGTGGAACCTCCTTAAAGGTGACAGAACAAGGAGATTTTGGTCAAGTATCAAACCAGATAGACCTGTTCTGTGGTGTTTTTACAGTGAGCTATACCTAAAGAGTCAGCCTGCACATCCATTGTATTCAATGTAAATTTGTTTACATTTCCTTTCCTACTTTTGTTCTGTCTGTTCAGGTAAAGTGGCTGATGGTACTTTCCCTCCTACTCACTTCATCCTATACTTATTCAGCTTCCTCCATAAACATAATGGACATATCTTCCTATGTGCCAGAGAAGAACAGACCTACAAACAAATGTCTCCAAAAAATTGCTTTTATGAACTGGCCTTGGGCTGGATACTACTGGATATTAAGAACAATAGCGCAGTGAAAGGGGACATTTTGAATGAAGTTGTCTAGGCTGTTGGCTGCCCCGTAAATGTTGATGATTAATCTGTTGATGGAGCCCCTGGTTCGAACTTCATGTCGTCAGTCAAAGCACAAGACTTTTTTCTGCTGTATCACTGTACACAGAACAAGACAGGATGACACCATGGTGGGCTACACAATTTTACAAACCTACTCTTGCCTCCAAATTACATACCTGTCAATCTAACTAGAATGGAAATACAGAAAATGGTGACTAAACTCCAACTGTAAACCAGACCGCTGTCAGTAAAGAAGCTGTTTCATGTAATTTCCGGCCCAAACTGCTGAAAAAAGATCTGACTTGGAAAAGTTTCATTCAGGTACAGCCCTAATTCCTACAATTGTTAACATTTGTAAGCAATCGTCCATAATATCGCATTTACTACAAAGGCTAATCTAGAACTTCCATTTTCATGTATTAATCCTAAATCAGTACAGCAGAAAACTCCTCCTTGAAAGTAAAACAAAAGACACAAATTAATCAGCGTCTCTCAGCTCATTACTCTGCACATAATCGCTTGTAACTTCAAAAAGTGAAAAAGAGGGCAAAACTTGATGATGAATTCCTGTTCTATGGAGCTCCAGTTGAGTGAACATACAAAACTATGTAATACAGTGTTTAAATCTGTGGAAACCATTGCCATAGAAGGTTGATGCTTTGAATCTATGTTTAGTTCAGCATTTGAGCATTTTTCAGCAGTGGGAATGTAGACAGACCGAGGGTCAAAGTGATTAGTATCTCACTCATTAAAAAGCTGTCGTCTTGAACTGTGTGCTATCATTGTTTGGTTAGTTAATTAGCGCGATGATTACTGATGAGGGGATAAATGCTGTGTGTGAGTGTGTGAGGTATAGATAGAGACAGATTGAGACAGTGATTATCAAAAGGCAAATAAGTTTTTCTCTCTGCTTGTGTTCTCTCTCGTTTTTCTCTATTTTCTCTCACTATCTGTTTTTGTGTGACTGGTATTATAATAGTCATTTGTTTTTGGTGTGTGAATTTGTATTTACTGTCCTATTCTTCGTTTCTGTGTGTGTTTGCCTGTGTGTGTGTGAGTGTGTGTATAGGGATTAGTGGATTTTTCCTAGGATCAGAGGGGAGATGTACTTCTAAGGACCAGCTAGTCCTCTCTGGTGGTTACACCTCACACACACACACACACACACACACACACTTTCCCTGCTGTGTCACCACACACACACACACACAGAGTATGCCCAGAATGCCTTTATTCCACAAAGCTCCACCATTGATTTCACCTCAAATGCCCTTTCACCAGCAAGGAGGCAGAATCAATTGTTTTTGCGGCTGTGTGTGAGTGCATATGTGGCCTTAAGTAAACACATACTGTAGCATATGATTATGATTGCTTCCATATGTGCACAGCTGCTTTGGTACACATATATCTATTCATTTGTGTTTTATGTTTGTCATGTGTGAATATGTGCCTAAATATTATATGTGTTCTTTGGGAGTGTAAACATGTTATTCATGTTGAGACATAGTATGTGATGATGGGATTCTCATTGTCTTTGTTTTTCTCTCCAGTTCAGTCTGTTCTGTCTTCTCTCTTTATGCATCTTTGTGTCTCAGTGTCCTTGTTTCTCTGCTGCTCTTTGTGTTGAACCCCTCCAACTGACAAATGCATTTTACGCAATCTTGAAAAGGCACAAAAGATAAAATGAGAATTAGATGCATTTCTTTCGGCTGGGATGAAGCCAATAAATAAGCTTCTGGGGTGTTAACAAAAAAACCCCACACACAACCAACAAATTGGAAAGTATTCTATTCACAAAGTGACTGATAGTGTTGGGTGAGTTATTTTTGTTCTTTAGTTTCGCTTTGTAGTACTATATTTTTTTAAATCTTCAATAAAATTTGACTTGTAAGTGTTGCTAAAGCACTTTTGTGTGTGCATTAATTGATGTAATGAAAACCATGTGTCAGTAGTAGACCTTTTTGTGTTTCATGTTACATTTTGGCATATACCATTTGTTGGGTAATACTCTGCTTCTAAACTGAGATGTTGTAGCAACTCTAAAGCTAACTGATGAGTGATATCAAATTATACGTGGCCAAATCTGACAATTCTGGATTGTCAAAACGAGTCAGTTTTGTCCCTTACAAAAGAAGTGCTGCAGAACTGCACAGTGGATGAATACGAGGTGGTTAACCTGATTATTACGAAAACAAACCTAGCCACACAAGACACTGAGTAAATGATGTTTTAATAATATATGAAACTGATAAATCTTCAAGCCAAATTAGGCTTGTCTGCTACCATCCATATAAGCATGGCGTGCCAGAGAAACAATCTGAGGAAACATGGATGACTTGTCGTATCTGTGTTCTTATCACTTAATGAGAAGCTTAATTATAAGTAAACTAAAAGGCCCATATCTGTAAAAATAAGTAAAATTCATTTAATGTTTGTCTGTATCCAAGTCAGTGTCTCCTTTCCTTTGTATTTTTCTGTGCAGTATCTCTGTGTCATTGTCGTACTTTACTGTACGTCTGGGACTTTCTTCAATTTATCATGTTCTCTAAAGGAGATCTTTCACATCCCTTGGATCAGAGATCATTTCTTTGTCCATTCTCCATTTCAGCCTCTGCTTCCACAGAAGCAGCACTCTAAATAATCACCCAAGCCATTAAATTGGACTCAACACAGCATGTACTCAAGCTCGCATATATACATCTCTCTAGCCCTGTGTGTTTTTGCAGCTCCATTATTCTTATAAAACTGCTACTTACCTGTTGCTTTAACATTCCTCCATACTCTGAGTAATATGATTGTTGTATTCGTACCAAATTTAGAAAAATACTGGACCGGTTGGCAGAGTAATTCTGCATAATTACTTTGTGGTCATATTTCTTATCATGTTCATAGAATGAGATGGTCTTTTGTTATTCTACATGAACAAATGGCTAACCAGAGACCAAAGTAAATAGAAGAAAAGCTTAGTAAGTAAGAATGACTGTGACATAGTAATAAAGGGACTGAGTAAGAAAGTAAGAATGATTGAATGGGAATAAGTAATAAAATAAATATCAATACATAATTTGAGTGAGCAAAATAAATTACAAATATCACTTATTACAGACCTAAAAGCTGTATTAAGTGATATTTACTATATTGGCATTGGAGCAACTGGCTCTGGACTGCAATACTGTCAAGCCCACTGAGAATCAACACCATACTCTATGGCTTTATGCAGCTTCAGCTTCTTCAGCTCACTGTATTAGTGTGCTGTGCCATTAAACTCAAATAATACCAGTTTGTATAAAAACACTTACTGGTGTTGCAAGCAAACAAGCTACCTCTCGAAGTCCACAAGTGATGGTTTAGAAAGTTTAATATTTATTAAGTTTTCCTCACAATAAAGGTTTTTTTTCCTGACTCTGATGTATAAGAAAACAATTGTTTGCTATGACTTAGTCTTAACTTTTTTAAGGTCAAGATTAATTGCTTTGATTTGATTTGTTTTACAGTCGAGTCTTTCTACCCTCCATTAGCCAAAAAATGCTTATTGCAGCTTTAAGGTACTGTGAAGGAGTTTGACCAAGGGTATAGTGCCATACGGTGGAAGAGAAAGGAACACAATGCTTCCCTTGTGGAAAATAAACCCTGGTTTCTTCATTTTCATCTTCATCACCTGGAGTGGCAAGCAAGTTGCTTGGATGCAGGCGCAGAAAACAGGGCTCCAGAGCTCTGTGAATCTCATAATTCGTGGAGTAACTATGCATGGCTTAGAGGTCTCAGCAGTTGGGACACTCCTGTGGCTTTTAGATGCCTATGCATTCTCAACTGTAGAAGCTGTTATCCGCGTTCCTGGATGAGGAACAGGGAAAATACTTTTGTTTTCCAGTGGCAGGTCATATGGAGTTAAAGAAAATTATCCTGCATGTAAGTGCCCATTTTCAGGAAACATTGCATGTGAAATTGGGCTATCAAAATTAACTTGACTTAACTTGACAATGTAATGCATCATACCTCTGCCTGCCTTGTAAAGGAGCTATACCATACTCTCTATACCTGCACAGTGTGAAATGTTGGATTTCTTTTCATTCATCCTATCAAAAAATTTTTGTCGACTTTTACTGTACTCTTGTGTATCCTAAAATTCTCAATTCTTATATTTAAGACTGATTTGATTGCGGTTCTCTACAGACAGTTTGCAGCACTCTCTGTAGTCACTGATGTGAAAGTGCCTAAGAGCCTAATAATCTGATAGGGAATAATATGAGGGATTATGGTAGCACAGAGGCATATTCACACACACCCAGAGTCAGACATGCACATCATTTTTTTTATACATGTGTAGAGTTAACACAAACACTTGCACATGTACATTTCACATGTTTGAAAAGCATGTAGATGTATAGACCCATTAATCTGTGAGTGTTACAGCATGTCTCCAATATTAGCTTACACACACACATTATGTGGTGGGCATGTAAAATTGCTTTGCTTCATTATACAGTGGTCTAATACTTAATGCCAGGAGCCAGTCTGTAAAATTCCTGCTGAGTCTGGGATGTCAGAATAGAGCCTACAGTCAGTGGCACAGTGGTTTAGCGAATAATGCGTCTTGCAGAAAGTGCTGAGGAACAGTCATGACCAGCCAGCGGCAGCCTAGATGTTGTGATGCAACTGTAAACTTAAATCAGACAGTGATGTTGCCCAATCAGATTAAGAAGAACTGACTGTTACTGTAATGTGGTACAAAAAAAAAATCTGAATGGGGAAAAAAGCGACATGACATCACATGACACAAGGGCAAAAAAAGTATAAAATGGGGAATGGGCTTCAATGCTCCTTGGCATTCTCTGGAACTCTACTGGAGGGATGGAACACCATTTTTCGAAAAGACATTCCCTGATTTGGTGTTTTGATGATGGTGGTGGAGAGCACTGTCTAACACGTCAGTCCAAAATCTCCCATAGGTGTTCAATTGGGTTGAGATCTGGTGACTGCGAAGGCCATAGCATATGATTCACATCACTTTCATGTATTCATCAAGCCATTCAGTGACCCCTCGTGTCCTATGGATGGGGGCATTGTCATCCTGGAACAGACCACTCCTATCAGGATTGAAATGTTTCATTTAAGTATAAAGGTGATCAGTCAGAATAACTTTCTGTTGATTTGCATCGACCCTTCCAAGTGGACCCAAACCATGCCAGGAAAATGCTTCTCACCTATATGGAAACATCTGCATTTGTTATATTTTCTTCCTCATTTATTCAGGTTTTTCATTTAATTTGTCACCCATCTGTATGTAGGGTAGTCATTTGTTCAAGCACGTTAATTTATTTAGTTTCATTGCATCTAACTACAAATGGAAGGAGTCTCTGTCTGTCTGTCCTTCGATTATCTCGACAACCATTCCGATCGACTTCACACTTAGCGAGTGTATTGCTGAGGACCCCAGGAAGTGCAGTGTCAAGTGTGAAGTTATTTGGATGAGCAGTTCTCGAGAAAGCTGCAAGCAGCAATATCGGAGGCCAAGGAATCGCCCCGTTCCGAATAGGCACGTTTTGAACAGGCACATTTTGAACCGGCACTGCACTAGTTTAGATAAATCTAAATGTATGCACTCTAATGTACACGGACAAAAATAGCATAAAAAGACACAGTCAAAAAGAGAAGACAATTAAAAACAACAAATGTGCAAACACCTAAAACTACAAGAGTACATCCCCTTGACATTTTTTACTGCACCCCCAGGCTAATTGGGCTAAATCCGGCCCTATTCCAGTACATGACTAAGCAACAAGAAAAAGGGACAAATTTGTTTTACGTGTTACACATTAACATTCATTTATATGATTTAATTCCTATTGTAGACTAAGGACACCTTGTTTTCCTTCATTTTATGGTTACTTCTTTATGGTGTCACCTGTGCCAAGGTGGATTAACTGGAGCTCTGAAATGGCGCTGAACTGTTTGACCTGTAGCTCTAAGTAGGGTAATTGTTCAAATTGTTTTAAAAATAGTTTCTGTTAAGACTTGAATGGAGCTTAACTTTCATTAAGGAGAGTCACTCCCAAACATTTCAGTTTCAAGGACACTGGGTATTACTGTCATTAGTATAACTTTTAAATATGACACATCTGCCTTCTCTACTCCTCTACTGAAAACTCTGCTCTTGCTGGCATTATCACCTTTTCACTCTCTGGTATTCTCCCTGAAAAGTCAACAAAGCTAGACTGTCAATCACAAGCAAAATATGGTGAACTGGCTAACACTCTATGACCGAATACATATACACACCCAAACTACTCTCTTTCTCTATCTAACCCACACAGTTACTCTATCTCTGTTTATTCCCCTAATCCAGCCTGCGCTATCATTCTGTCTACAGCATTCTTCCTCTACTTTCTCTCCCCCCTACCCTTCAATTTCCCTGTCAAAACTCCCTTTCTTCCCGCTCCTTTCTCCTCTTTTCTCTCTCACTCTTTCCATCTCAAATCCATCATGAATATTCATAAGGGTGTTATTTGCATTGCTGGCTCCTGAAAGAGGCTGAGTACACAAAGGTGACAGCCATCAACCTCGGGATAGCGCCGGTGTTTGTGTGTTTTTGGGCTCCGCATGTGTGTGAGGGCAAGACAGATAGACAGAGGTAGACATAGAAGAGGAGAAGAAAATGAGGAAAGAGAGATGAGCAGAGTCAGAAAGAAGAAGGGGGGGATTGTGTGTATTCTGGCGGTGTCGCTTGCAAAATGATTGACATTATCGCTGAAATTATAATTAACATGTGTCTGAGTACGAGTGTGTGTTTGAACTAAATTTGAAAAATTCTTGCTTTTTGAACTCAGTTACTGAAATGACAGTGATCCACAGCACAGCTGTGTATGCACACACATGTTCATTTATCTGTCTCTTCACACAAATGAAGACTCCTGACATTCTTCCGTCTCTTTTCTCCTTTTTGTTTGCGCGCCCCTATCACTGTCTGGGTCTGCCAGTGCTAGTTTGGGGATGCTTGATATGCAAATGCCTGGCCGTTTATTGTGTTGTGTTTATTGTTCGTGCTGCTCCTTGTTGCAGGATAGAGGAGCCCCATTTAGAAACGGGGCTCCTCTGTACTGCCCCTGCATTCCTCTGCGCTGGGGATGCACCGGTTACTCGGAGAAGCATGTTTTAAACCAAGTGGTTTATGTGTGCATTTTTCTGTGTGTTTGAGCATTTACCTCTAAGTTACCCCAAGAGTTATAAAAAGCAGTTTGGGGATACATTTGTTTTTATTTTAACAAGCTGGGAGGAAACAGCTGATATTTTTACTAACAGAGAGAAATCCCCTCCTGCAGCTTTTCACCCTGGGACTCGAATAACATTTTTATTTTCTTGGCCTGGGACCCAGGCTCATGAAAACACATTGTCTGTTTTATTATTCTGGGACTCACTTGAAATAAGCTACAGATGTTCCTATTGTAGAAGTCCCAGTTTTTACTGCACAATGGCTGAACAGCAGCTGCACTTTAGCTCTTTTTTGGAAGTTACTTGACATTGTGAGGTGTGTAGTTGGTATGTTTTTTTTCATACAATACATTAATCTTGTTCTTAATTATATGTTAAAATCCAAATTAAATTAAATAGCATTTTTTATCTGCTACAGCATACAGTACATAGTGTACATGCTCTATAAACCACATATATCAGAAACCAAAAGGGAAAAATGTATATTTTATATTTTTTGGTTTCATGATAGATATTTTTGCATTAAAAGATCTACATAGACGGAGAACTTGAGGACTTCATTTTAAACCACATTTGGTTAAAGCAGTAATGTCACCGTTCTATCATACATAGACGGTCACATTAACTAACAGCCAGACAGCAGCCTGCTACACGACACCAGAGACACAGACTTTGAACAACAACCCAGCTTAGCTTAGCTTTCCTCCTAAAGTCATCTTTTTATTTAACATACAAACATGAACACACATCGTGTCCTGCACCTTAGCTTGTCGAACAAGTGATCAAACAAACACTGGGGGAAAGTGTACTGCTAACGTCAGTTTGCAGGTTAGATAGCTAATTACCTGGTCAGCTGCAGTGCATTAACAGCATATGAACTCGCTGAAGTGGCCCTCACTCCTCCCCAATACCTCTGCTAACAACATACGCTGCCTTGCTGGAGCTCAGCCTGCCAGCTGCTTATAATCGAACCTGAGATGTAAAGGTGAATTTCAGATATTAATGCCTTTTTCCCCGTCCTTTTTAATAATAAAAATCTATTAACAATCTATTAATACATTTTTCAGTATATACAAGTGTGCACTGTGCAACTGTATTACGTAGGAAAAAACCTGACTCTTTCAGTGGACCTATGCCCGGCAGGCCCATTTAGTAATCCATCCATGACTAAGCTCTCCTCTTTTACCTTTAACTCTCCATATGAAGAATGCCTTAGACCAGATCTGTGGCTCCATTTTGATCACAAAGTTGGATTCTGTAGGCTGAATCTCATCTACATGGCCCTTCTTTGTTGCAGAATGATACAATTCTTTAGAGATTTTCTGCTATAAGTAGCTCCTTTATCTGCTCAACACATTGTACATATTTTTCTTCCTATCCCATTTGCTTACAGTGATGCACTTTCTGCTTTAGTTTATCCAAACTCCTCTTTTAGTACATCTTCCCATTCATTCTGCACTGCGGGGAGCCCCACACAACAGCCCCCAGGCTAGGAGCAATACTGTTTCCTGTCTCTGTGTGTACATATATGTATTTGTGGTTGTGTCTTTGCTGGCTTTGATAATGGGAGAACAGTGCTATACAGTTTGTGTATTAAACATGGCTGAATTTCCTGTTTGATAGTGAATCACCTATTAGATAAAGGAGGACGTACTGTGATTGTGATTGCATTTACACTTATATGTGTTTCTATTTTATATCCGTTGACACATGGAAACTCATGTGCACACAGTACTGGCAATATGTGCCGGTACGTGGAAACTTTCCTCCTCTTTCTTCTTTTCATGAAGATATTTTGAGAAAAACGATTAAGCCTGTTTTACAACTGTTTTCTTTTATTGTGGTTGAAGGAGAAAATTATTCTAATCATTGATATTATTCGTCACACTGGTCAGCTTCAAATGAGTTCCTTTTCTTTCATATCTTTAAAACCAGAAAGGCCAAGAGCGTATGTTACAGTGGTAAATGTTCTACCTTTAAAGACTTGTTTCTCAGAACTCCAAAACATGCACTTGTAAAATTAAAAAAGCAACTTTTGACCATGAGACCACACTTATCTCAATCAAGGGTGACAGTCTCCCTTTCCCCCTTCAGTCACAATCCAGCTATTTAATGGCTATCGCATTTACCCACTGAGCCAGTGAATACCATCAAAACTGTACAGAAATGTTTTCACACATATGATTGCTCACCTACCATGACTGTAATAGGCTATGTGTCATATCAGAAAGTACACGTCCCACACTGTAGACAAAAATCAGCCAGTAGAAACATCCTCTGTGTCTTGCTTGTATTGGCATGTGTTCCTTGGATATCTCTCTAAAGAAGGAGCTACAATATCCAAGAAGTAAAGCGAGAGCGAGAAGTTCAACTAATCTGTACTCAAGATTTCCTATCAAACCTGTCCAATGATGTGTATGAGTTTGGCTCTAAGCTGTGCAATCTCCGAACATGCCCACATGAAAATAAGGCTGTTATTCTTCATTCCAGACACGTTATCATCCCTGTAGATTAGATACAGTTTGGTGGACCTTCAAACACAATTCATAAATCCCTCATGGAGTTCTTCAAGGACCACACTGTGGTCTCACAACAGTAGCAATCATTGTTTTCTTTTTCCTTTTGTTTTGTTTAGTTTTCTTTTCTTTGGACTTCTCCATGCTACCTGACCCTTTTAAGGTCACAGGGATGTTCTGTCACAGGGCACTGTTGCTCTGAACCTTGTAATCTACTAGTTGCTTTTAATGTTGTGATCTTGGAAATTCAAGCTTACTCTACTGTTGCACTCATTCTCACTCTGGATAAGAGCATCACCTCAATGCGTAAAACTTTAATGATTAAGTTACTTATTAATGAAGGAATTGAAGAACCCCTGAAGTCCTTTTTAGATTTCAGAGTGTGTAAGTGGTTGTTGATGCCTCAGTCGGGGAAACACTAGCACTGTGTCTTATTGGGTGCCTATCTGCAAAGTAGTTTCAGTTTGTCCCATTAAAGATGCTACACATGTTCAGGGGAATATGATGCCTTTCTTCCAGTTTGGTTCCAGTTTGATCGAGCTTCTGGTGCCTGAGATTGCCATGACTTGTATCTTACATATACTCTCATGAGCATGATCATTTGAGGTCAGATATTTCCAAAGTTAGATCAGCTGCTGGCTAATTCAATTACAAAAAAAGCTTTCCTTTATCAACTGCAAAGCCCTTTCACTCTACCAATCTACTTCATTTTATTAGTGCTTTCTGTCAGTGTAATTAATGTTGATTATTTTAATGTCTGTTCCTGTTTGTATCTCTATTTATTATCAAGTTTATTGCAAGGCAGTTAGTCCATGAGGGGCAGTTAATTGTTGAACTTGAACTAAAATCTCATTTAGAACAGATGCTTCTCATTGCTGGGGTATGGTATTAATACATGGCTGGCTCCATGATTGACCACCATGCTTCATGTTTGCTCGTTTATCAGTGCTAATTTGCCCGGCTAATCTCCCCATTAAGCTCAGTGAGAACATTAGCCTAGCAAATTAGCACTGATGAATGGGCTATTATTCATAGCAAAATCTCCACTTCTGCTTGCCTGTTTCGTTTTTTGTTTTTTTTTCTGTTTCCTCTCTCCCTCTTCCTCCCTCCCTCTGTCTTTTCGTCTTTACCTTTTCATCTTTCCCTATCAATCTTTACCTTCTTGTTCTATGGTACCTACTGCTCTGTTTGCTGGCTCTATTGTTATCAACTGCAAGACATTAAGGAATGGTTAAGACAGTTTTATTTTACAATACACTGTATAGCAGTAAGTAAGTAAGTAATTCATGAAGAGGGAGTTCTACCATTGCCACCAGTTTGGGCCATGAGTAGGACTTAGATTTAACATTGTAACTGGATGTTTAACATCTTTGTTGGTTGAGGAGCTTGTTGGAAAAACAAAGGCTTCACCGATGCCTCTAGTCTCTAGTCTATTTTCTACCGTCTTTTCTTCTTCGTAAATCCCCCTCTATTCTAATCTTAGCAGGACTTAACAAAAAATGTTCTTTCTTACACACATTGAAACACACACACACCCTCTCTTTCACACACACAGTGTGAGTCTTTCAAAATAGCGTGTGGCATGTGGTTTGATCCCCTTCTTTTTCTTTCTGAAGGTAGTCTCAATTCTGTTTTATATTCCAATCCCTATAGAGGAAAGCCACGTGCACACACACACACACTGAGACACAGTGTAAATGTGTCTGTCTCTCAAGAACATTGAAATGGCACACATGCATGTGTATAGAGAATATACGCATGCATGTATAAATGGTGTTGTCTCTACAAGAACATGCACAGAGCTCCTGGGCCTGCAAAGCTTTTTGTCTGCTAGTGTCTTAATCCCTCAGAGAGAGACAGAAAAAAAGAGAAAATTGTGAAGTGAAAAAAAGGAAGGAACAAGGGAAAAAGGAGTAGGTGTGGACGAAAATAGAGGGGTGGGAACAGGTAAGAGAGAAACAGAAAAGGGGAGTTAGGAAGTGGAAGCAGTATCTCCTTCATTTGTCCGTCTATACTACGTCTATTACTGACTGTGGGTCTTCTCTTCTCCCTTTGTCCTATTATCACTGTTTCCCCCTCATTTCTCATAATTCTCTTTGTCTATTGTCTTCCTCACTCCCTCTCTCTCTCTTCCCCCGCCATTTCTCCTAATTAGTATTTATTGTGTGTGCTGTACAGTCTGCTAATTAATTAAAGTAGTCATCTTGTGATTAGTTGCCGAAACATCCTCGTGGAAGGACTCATCTTTATCTGCCCATGGAACAGGATCCACAAAGATACCTTACACACACACACACACACACACACACACACACACACACACACACACACAGATCTTGTATAGTGCACCTATACAATAGTGACAGACATTTTATCCTCACTGGCCCACAAATTCCGGTTTGAGATCTGTGAAGACATCATTGACGTGCTTCCTTTTTAGACCCGAGTGGACAAACTTGCTTGACTGTTAACTGTTTTGGATACCTAAGGTGTGTTTCCTATGTAGCACCCTTCCTAAAAAGCTGTTCTAGTTGTTCGGAAGTTTCAAGAGGTGGCAATTTGAAACATTTAAAGGGTCCGTTCACCCAAATGACAAATGACCACCCCCCCACACACACACACACACACACACATTTTTCATTTACCTCCAGGGGTATCTACCCTTGGACATTGTTTTGGTTTCATTCAATTTACAATGCTGTCTGTGATTATTTTACTCAAAAAATGTGCATATAATACGACAGAAAGCTCCAAAACAGCTTCTAAATGGACCTTGATTTGAAATTCTTTTGTAAGCCGCTGTGTCTAAAGCCAACATGGGTGAAAAGTCCTTAAAATACTCAGAAAAAATGGAAATTTTCATAGTATTTATGTTAGGAAATTTTTGGCCACATCGCAATGTCACCCAAATCACTTCGGCCCATTGTGGATTTCAATGGCCTTACTCTTCCTCCATGCTTATTATTTTATAACAAATCTCTCCCCTTTCATTCACTTTTTTTCCCATGCAGTGGTGGTGAGTGGGGTTGCACCACGTTAAATGTGACATCGTACTTTAGAAAGTGCCAATGGCATTGCAATATATGAAAGAACCATCTGCAGTTCACAGAATACATAGAATGGATACAAGATAAATGTATGAGACAGAATTTTGACAATGGGTACCACTATACTGTGTAGTACTGTAAGCAGCGGTACATATTGGGTCTAGTTTCCCTTCATGCACATTTCAGAACATACAATATTATTGCGAGCCACAAAATATCCAAATTAGGAAGGAAAACAGTAGGTAGTAGAAAAGTAAGCTTGAGGCCAATGAATTTGCTGCTTGTCTGATGCAAAGTCACGATGCAGCATGAAGTAAAGGCCTGATATAATGTAAGTTAATTGCTTTAGGTCAGTCTGTGAAATCACCATGTAGAAGAGAAAGCAGGACCACTTCCCTTTCTGTTTCAGACAAGATCATTTCAGGTCTGATTGCCATCTCAGCGATGGTGTTTTGGAACTTGAGGTGCCTTCCTAGATCAAATCCTCACCTGCCAGTCCCAAGCGGAAGTCCCAATATTATCATCTTGGATGGTGCTGAAGCTTGTCCCCTCTTTGAAAAAGCCCATTACCATCCTTGTTGGGTGCAAGTGCTTGCCCTGACAATCCCTGTGCAGATGACATCTACTTATTGCCCGCAGCACTTCTCCTCCAGGGCCCTTGGACAGCAAATCAACCAAACTATGGAGTTAAGCTCAAGTTTGCTAACATTAGCCACCATAAGCTACTGGCCAGACCAAATAAGGCTGTAGCAGAAAAAGCCCTGAGTGTATTGAAATGAGCAAGAGTGCATTTTATTGCTCATGAATTCACCTTTTAATTTGTAGAGTAAGATTGTGTTATTTCTTCTTTCAAAAGTCACATAGTCTCACACATAACAAATAAACTCCTACACTATACTGGATACACTGTAGATGTAGTATCCTGTTGCCATTTTTAAAAATCAATATCTGCTAAATGTCTTCAAGTGATGGAGGGACAAAACAAGATTTATTCTGTTGGTGTAAAACCAAGAACAGAAATTACTGTGCAGCGTACGACTGTGTGCGTGTGTGTTATTAGACAGAGATTAAGATATAAAGGAAGAAAGAGTGAGTGAAGCAGAGAAATGAGGGACAGAGAGACAGTAATGAGTACTCCAGTGGAGAGTGATAAGAGAGACAGAGGGAGAGTTGGTCGGCATAATGAGTCCTCCAGCATGGAGGTGGCATGTGGGAGGGATGGAGAGAAAGAGACGGGGAGGGATGAACATGACTATTCCAGTGGAGAATAGAGGATCACAGAGAATGGTCTGTCTAATGAGTTTTCCAGGGGACAGCTAGTAAGGTAGAAGACATGGAGGGGGTACAGAATGATACAAACTTCAGTCCTTTTAAGGGCATTGTATAAAGAAATTGAAAATGAGAATTCAGAGACAAAAAAGAACAATGTTGAACAAGGTCTTAACAGTATGTTTTAAATTATATGCCTTTTTAAAAAGAAATATGGATGGCCTCTTTGATGGTGAACGCATATTGCACTACAGTTCCCAGACATCACTTCATTCACATTGCTAAACTAAACTAAACACATTCACAGTGTGTTTAGTTTTATAATGTATTTTCTTTTGTTGTTTCTGTTGCTGAATTTTGAGCTGTTTTTGGTCGTGCTGTTTAGTTTGTGTGTTAGGCTGCAATTACAGCTGAAGAAAACTACCCAGCTAATCTTCTAAAAGTGCAACTTAAAGTGCTTCACATGGGCACCACAGAATTTTCTTTATGAAGACCCCCTGGAAAGCAGGTACTCAGAGTAACAGATGTTAAAGCTTAAATTAACACTGAACTGAATGAATCATCATTGGGTTCATTAGAGAGACAGAATATCAAAATGGGCATTAATGCATTTAATACTGCTGATTATTACTGTATTTATTTGTTTCACTAGCCATATAAATTAAAATAACCAAAGCGGTGAAAGCAACTATTTGTATTTGAACATTTCTGACTCATGACTCCTAGTGGTAGTATAAAAAAATGACTCCTAGTCACTCGAGTGGTTCCGAACCTTTTTTGTCTGACTCCCTCAGCTCTCTCAGATGAACTTAAGTGCCTGGTTATCAACATTGCCTACGATGTAAAAATGTGTTCTTTTAAATTGACTTTGAATTATAAAATGGATATTGTTTTTTGTGTGTGAATGTGCTCCAAGCAACCAATAGACTGCACTTAAAAATTCTAAATTTAGGGGCTTTGTCTAACTGTCTTGTTTAGTAGCCACAGCGGTTGATTCATACTGAAATCAGATGTGATTTTAGCAATTTTGGCTTTTAGCTGTCTGGCCTTATTCTATAATTGCCTGCTATGTTAATACTTAATAGAAAAATTATCAGGAAAAATGTTTTAGTTCTACAATGTTTTCCACTTTGTACTGACATCACAGTTGAAAGAATCTCTGGCGTTGTTTTTGAGTGTAAACAGGACTGACTTCCAGGACACCTGTCACTGCTGCCTATGTGTGACTGACATGTGATTGACAGCAAACATACATACACACAAACTCACTTCCACACACAGCCACACACACCCTTTTTCACATGCAGTTTCAATGTTAACAGATAGATGAGGTTAAGCTGCCAGGATCCCAGTGGCGCTTTAAGAATTAAACAACAGGGTATGATGCCATAACCTGCTGTGTGTGTGTGTGTGTGTGTGTGTGTGTGTGTGTGTGTGTGTGTGTTCGTTCCCAGAAGCTGTCATAGTATGATCAGTAGTGGGTGGCATGAGAGGAGACCAGTCGCCAAAATATCTACAGATACTGATGGGCTCCAATGGAGAGGATAGGAGGAGAGAAAACAAAAAAAACAACAACAACAACTGAACAATACACTGTATGCATATGCACGCACACACATTTTGGATATGTAGACATGCCAAATTACCCAGCCTCCTCTTCTCTCCTCCTCCACTCGTAGAGGAAAGCAGGGAGAAAGTTGAGGAGGGAATTTAGAAGATATGGCGGAACCAGCATTCAGATGGACAGAAAAGCAGCAGATATGCACACACACACACACACTCATATGCACGTGTGTTCAGTCAGCCATCCTGCAGATGCACACGTGCAGCGAGCCAGACAAATAGACAGACAGTCATCAGCTTCCTAGCCAACCTGTCAGTCAGTTTGTCAGCCATCCAGCCATCCCAACAAACAATCTACCCATCCGTCTCTCCAGTCAACCAGACAGTTATCTAACAAACCATCCATTCAACCTGTTAGACACGCAGCCAGAAGTATGGGCAGCCATCTTGGTAGACATCCCTATAACCATAATCAGACAGCCATGAGAAACAGAAGACATAAAGGATTACAGAGATTGAGACATGGAAGGGATGAGAGTGAGAAACACCTATAGAGTTCAATGTGGAGTTACGTAAGAGCTTCCAACAGATAGTCTAATGGGAGAGACGAAGAGATGGAGGCAGGTGCTGCAGAGGGAGAAAGAAGAGAGGGAGTTTGATAGAAACATGGGGGAAGGAAGTGTGAGGAGGATGAGAGGAAAGAGTAGGCGTTATTGATAGGAATTAAATGTAAGACGTTGGACGTCAAGAGATGGGGTAGAGGAAAGAAGTGTGGAGGGATGTGGGTTTTTTTTATGTATACTGTCAAAATATGCCAAATATGTACTTATGAAATATTTAAAACTTGGGTCACCAGGGACCTCCCTCCCGCCGAACTTTGTCAGAATGCAAATCAACTGTTGTTTTAGGGTTGAAGGGTATAGCAACAATACTTGTATGGTTCAAGGTTACACGGAGAACTGTTAAGAATACCACAATAATCATTACTATTACTGTTTTACTTGTTTTAGCAATTACAACTCTGTATCCCTGCCTGCCCAAAAGCCATACTCCACTATGTTCACCAGCTAGTGGCTAATTTTGTCTGCTGTTTGATGCTGGGCAGGTAGGGTACAGTGGGGTTTTGGAGCTTTTTCTCTGGGAAAAAACAAACAAAAAAACCCGCCTGATGAGAGTGGTGAGTGTGAGTGTGCTTTTTCTGAGCTTTCAACCACATCTCGAAACAAAAGGAATCTCATACTAAAAAGGCTGTAACTTTGTAAAATACCCACTTGATTAGAACTATATACATATTTGTATGCGTGTAAAGAGAGACTTGAAAAAATGTGAACCTATGCTTTCAGCTTGAACACAGTCTGAGGTCCTTGTGTATGTACACTTAAATATTCTAACATTTCAATTGAAAATAGGAGGCAAGTGAGCATAACCATCCACACTCCTTGCATTTGAAAGAACCAATCAGTCAATCAGTGTCATATTTTACATACTTTTTTACATGTCCTGCTTTATAGTTATTGTTGATTTTCAAGTGTCAGGTAAGGTAATCAGTGTCTACAGTGACCAAAGACTGTTAAGTCTCTCAACATTTTTTTCTTAAAATAGTGCTGTACATTCATTAGAATAAACAAAACACAACGAAAATAATAAGTATATCTCATGTTTCTATAGCAACCAGTTAACGACGGCTAATAAAAAAAGATTATTTAACAACCCACACAAAGTGGAAAAATAGAGGAAGGGATGACTGTCTGAGTGGTTTCAAACAATCTACAGTATTTTCTGAATCTGAGAAAGACTGGATCCAGTTCCAGGGGAGCTGCTCCATAGATGACCCTGAGCTCTGACCTGTCTGGAACTGGGGAAAAGGGGGGAAAAAGTACCACATTTGCTTTTGTAACTCCTTTTATCATTACTTCTCTCTGCTTTCTTTCTTCTGCGCAGTTTTTGCTCTGCTCTACTTCTGCTGCTCTTCCTCGCTTTTCTCACTTCTCTTCCTCTCCTCACCAGAAATCCCTGCTGTTTACAGGGGACAAGAGAGGAGAAGAGGAGGATAAGACCAGGCTCTATCCATCATGGCAAAACGAAGGGGTGGGGAGGGGGAGTTTGTGAGTTTGTGCTGCTGATTGAAGATCACTGACTGAAGCAGAGAACAGAACAGACAGGAGATAGGTGTGGCAGCTTGACATGCTGTTTGTGAACAATCAGTTAAGGCTCTCTAGTGACTTTCAAAGGTTCAGCAGTGGCTTTTTCGAAGTGATTTGTGTATTTCTGGTGATTCATGCCGGCACCTGCACATATTTTATAATTTCCACATATATTTCCTAAACTTTAACTTTTTTTTTTTGCGTTTCTGTCAAACTTTTTTTAAAGTAAATATTTCTAAATAAAAATGCTACTCATAGTGAAGATTAGGGTTTCACTTTCAAGAAAATATTTTCAGTTTTATTTGACATAGTTTAGCTTGTGAAGGATTCTGGCATTGGCTTGTCTGTTGGTCAGCAGACAAGCCAGTTGGTCAGTCGGTCAGCTTTCACATTGGTAATATCGTTCCATAACGAACTGGACTTTGGGGTCAAGTGTACTCGGATCCGGGCCCGGGTCCCTGGTCCCTGGTGATTAAGTCTTATCTTTAGTCCAGCCCCTTACAAAAGTACAGAGCACCCCTTAACATGTAAACGTCCTGTTTCTGAAAATCCAGAAGTCAAACTTGAACTCACAAGTTTAAAAGTGCAAGGATGCACAGAGACACACACAGCTATACACCAAAATTTAAGACGCTTATAATTGGCAATTGGGACAGACTTTTCTGTTTACAAGTGAATGTGGCCTTGATCTAAAAGTTTGTCTTGCTCTTGCCATTTGAAGACCCAGGATCAAACGCTGACAGTGTTTCTTTGCCTCAAATACATGTTTCTTCAACTTTATTCACTCAAATAATTGCTGAGTGCATACTTCAGGAGCACTCTTTTTCACACTTATTTACCTCCAAACATTCCCACCTGGGAGCTGCTCAGTACAACATTAGTCCTCTGCTGTTTTGCAGCTGGCAGACCTGGTGCCTCAGCATCACTGTTAAGGAGAAGAGACTCGTTTCACTCACTTTCCTCTGCCCAGATTTTCCTGCTCAAGAGTCATCAACAGCATGTGACCCTCTGGCCAGCAGCTCACTTTCCTCCCTATTAGGCTTCCACCACCTCTATTTGTCATTTTGATGTTAACTCCATATTGCAGTGTAGATGAGTCAGCCGTGGCAAATAAATTCAGAGAGCCCATTGAATGAGCTCCTAAAAGTCTACACTGGATGTTTTTGTTGAATGAGTTCCAAAGAGCTGACTCGCGAAGCGGAAACAAGCTTTCCGTCGGTGGCGCGTTGAATTAGTAGACTTAGTCAGGCCAGGAGGGAGGAGAGGAGGGAGGCGGAGCTGTTATCACACTGCAGCACCTGGACCAAAGACAGACAGGACAGGACAGAGACGTCTGTCAAACACACAAACGCACAGAGGCACGGACACACACACACACTAAGCACAACTCGAGCAGTAGAATACACGCAGACACTGTGTGAACTGTATTTGTTTATCCATTTCTCTTCAGCTCTTAAAGGTCATTGTGGCTATCCTGTCATTTCCTTTTCTCTCTTAATTCATCTCTCTGTCACTTCTCCTCTCCCTGTCCTCTCCCTCTCTTCTTCTGTCTTCCCTTCCCTATAATTTCTTCCTTTTTGTCATACAGTATGTTACTCCTCTTAATTTGGTGCCTTGTCTACTTTCTGTGACTCTTGACATTTTTCTCTTCTGCCTGTGTCTATATAATTTATTTTGTGCTTTGTCAATGCATGATATAGTTCGTGTGTGGGTCATTGTCTCCACCTACGATTCTGTCGCTCAAACAACATTTATAAAAAAATGCTCGTGCTCGTGTTTTAAACCCTGAAGAAAAGTTGTGTGGAACAAGAAAATTAAAATCCGGGAGACAAGATGGAGCCTGAGCAGAACTGAAATGGAACACCCAGATGCCTTTAAACAACAAACAAAGCCCAGTCCACATAGAAAGCATTTTTGACGTTCAACTTGCCCAACTCAGAACAAACACGCTTCTATTTTATCAAATGTATCAATCCACACCGTCTCAGAGACACACGCGAGAGCCACAGGTCACCCCGGGTCCAACCGCGTCCTAATTTCCACAGACAGCTGTTCAAATCACACAAATCTCCTTCTGTTTATATGTTCTGAACTTATTAACGGCATCTTTAGTGACTAAGTGTCACTATGAGGGAAATAAAATCAATGAATCGATTGATAAAAACAATGCTGTTTCCTTCCTGTATAGTCCTCATGCAGCCTACTTCAAAACTACCTAAAATTTCAGCTGCCAGTCAACCTGGTCAACCTTGGGCAGCCTCTGTCCTTTCAGCACCTCAGGAGCTTTGCTGCTGACAGACAGCTGTTCTGAGGACGGAGATGGCCAAAAGCAGGTTGGAGTCGGTGTGGGTTGAATGGACCGAACGCTACAGTAAGTCTTACGTGTCGTTCACGTCTCTCTTTTAATGTGGATTCCCACAGAGACTGACATTGTCATTTATTGGGCCACGCTGTTAGCGGGGCTAAAAACTTACAAGAGAAACCTGATACATTGAGACAATAGAGTCTAGCAACACAGGATTGACATAATTCAAACAATTAGAATAACATCAGAAATGCACTTTAAAAACCTTCAAAACTTCCTCTCTGTGTCTATAATGTAAAAGAAATACAATAATCGCGTATCAATTTACACACATACAGTCACTTGAAGGTCTTTTTCTTTATAGTTTTGATCTCTCATTTCTCCATGTTGTCTTGCATCTCATTGTCTTTCCTCGTGGTGATCTTTTGCTGTCTTTACCTCACAGTTCTTGCTGTTCTTCTCTCAGCCTCCCTCTTTTTAGGTCTATTCTTTTTTTAAAGTATTTCTTGTATGAAAGAAGCCATTATGAATAGTACAATCGCTGCCACATGCCAGGCAGTGCCGTGTGTGTATGTGCCTAAGTGTGATTCTACGTCGTACAATTGAAGCAGAGAAGAAAGAATAGGATTGAAGGTCTTTAAAGTGCACCTCTGCTGATGTTTTTAATTGCGATGACAGTAATGGAACCCCGCGGTGGTGCATCTCTACCCCAGCAGGTGACTGTTTTAACCTTTTAGCTCTGTTTGAGATTAGCAGCACAATATTAACATACTGAAATCTGCATTCCCAGGCTCCCCTCATGTTTTCTTCGCTCACTGGTTTTTGTGAAGGTTGAAATTTCCAAAGTTTTCAGTGATTGATCTCAGACGGATCTGAAATAGTCATACTTACCCTGCAATCTGCTTAGGGGCAAACTGGAATTTTGATGAGCCCCTTTAACTTGTAAGGTTGTCCGTTTCACTACAGGTACCTGTCCTCTACTTTGCTTGGCCATCATCTGGCTTAAGCATGGAGTAGCAGCAGTAAATGACAACCAAGCAAATGAGCACAGGACATTCTGACATTCAAGATCTGGGATTGAAATACAAAATAACACAGCTTCTGGCATGTTGCTTATTGTTGTCCTTATGGCTTTGGTTTTCTGGCAATATGATTTATTAATGCAATGCTTGCTGTTGGACAAGATATTGAATGTTGAAGTGCTCTTACACAGGTCCCTGCTTGCAACCACATGAAGTCTCTGCAAGTGGATTTCTAAATCAATCTTGAAATGTAAATTGTGTTTTGGAAATTTTGAGTGTTAACGGAAAGCAGAAATGTCTCTTTTATTGGCTGTTGTATATATTTTTCAGGTCACATACTGTATGTATATGTTGACTCTGCAGTATGTATCTCTGCCTCTCTGCAGTCGCTTCTTGTCAATTTCAGTTTTTAGGGTTTCTGAAAAGCAGTTCCCCAACCAGACTCAACAAAGACTGCATTCGCTCTGTGTATGTGTGTAGATGTGTGTGTAAAAGTGTCCTGACAGCTCACAGACCAACTGAGACCAATACAACTTCACATATACCCTAAGCTTCTACATCCACTTCACCTGTTTATGATCTGTGCGTGAATGAGTGGGTGTGTGAACCGTCTGCCTGACAGCACACTTCTCTATGGACTACATACTGACATGACATGTATTGTTGTTCCATTCACTCCCAGAAACTCACCTCAGACTCCAGTGGCTGCCCTATTATCATTGAGTCTCTGCTCCCAGCCGCGGTTGTTGATCAAACTTGTTGTTTGCTGGTTTTGTCGTTTATTTGTTTGTTCTGTCTGCCAACTGGTACCTTGGTTACCATTGTCAGAGCCCACTGAGTGTGAGTGGAGCCAGTCAGAATAGAGTCAGAATAGATGTGTGTGTGATTTGTAGACTTTTAACTCCTATGAGATGCTTTAGTTGATAAATACCAATCAAACTCCACGCACACACACAGACAGACAAACTCTCCCATGATGATTAGTCTGTCATTGCCATCCCCTCACTTAGAAGGAATGAGGTACTTTTGGATCTCTTCCACTTATAATAAATGAGACGCTGAAGTCTTGGACTCTTAAATTTTTATCTTTTCATCCAAATGAGCTGCATGGAGCTTTATTGCTCTGTTGAGTAAGCAGTTCTCAGCCGCATGTGGCCCATATTGTCCTAATATTCTCCCTGGTGTTAGCACTGTTTCCACCAAAATCGGTCTCTTGTTCATTATGAGTGTTCGTGACTCCCTAAAGTTCCTCTTGATAACAGCCGCACAACCCTAACTGGTAGTTTTAGGTTTCAGTGACAGATTGTTGTGTCTACAAGTCTACATTACAAAGGAAAAAGGCACCAATGTTTTCCTTGAAAATTACGTATTTAGTTATAAACCTTGAAGGTTGAACTTGACTGGTGAGGCAGTTTCTCCGCTTTCTGTCAGAGCAGCAGCAGACAGGGGCCCCATTGGTCTTTGGGTATTGTTGCCTACCTGGTAATTCCATCTTCCGTTTAGTCCAACAGAATACAATGGAAAAAAGCAAGTAATTACCAATCAGAGTAACAATTGCACGGCAATTAATTGATTTATGTTAATGAATTTACCATAAATATTAGTTACCGTAAGGTGTTTCCAACTAACCTCATTCTAAGTCAGTAAAGTGCATGGTATTCTTACAAGTTAGCCATAAATAGAAACGATACAAAGATATCTGTTTCACTCTCAGCAGTACCTGCCTTCCTCCTCCTCCTGTTACAAAGTAGAAATCCAAACTGTCCTATAAGACCGGAAAGCAAAACAGACAAACAAACCAAAACATACTAATTATGCAACAATAATGTACCATGAGAAGTGAGAGGAATTTCCTTTAATTCTGGTCAGATTTGATCTAATGGTAAAAGTCTTCATTTAGCACTCCAGTCTGCTGAAAGTGATCTGTGTTGGAGTAGCTGGTTGCTACATTGCTAATCTGGGACCTCAGCCCAGAGGAGTAGCTCGAAGCTACTACAGCAGCCAACAACCCACCACTATTGTCTGTGTCTTTGTTTACGGAGAAATATGTCGTTCTAATCCCATGTGTGGTGGGAAGTAGAGTGGGCGGTGTGATTCCATGTGTGAGGGTTTTTATTTGAAAGGGATCCAGTATTCAAACATCAAGCTGTGCAGATTACATTATCGGTGTCCTGCTTAAAAATGTGTACAGAGGTAGCAGTTGTAAAAGTCCCACGCTTTGCTGCATGCATGCTGAACTGCCGCACTTCAGCTTCATCCATCGAGAGGAAAGATTGAGACTACAAAGAAAGGGTCGGTAACAAGTTGGTGTCAGTTTGCTATTTCGCTAAACGCTTTGTGTGCCAGCTGTGAAACATTCAAGAAAGAATTACTGTACCTGCAGCGCTAATGTAGGACTGACAAAGCGTGATGACTCAGACTTTTATGAAGGTACATCAAGCTTAATCATTCATGAAATACAAACAACTTTACTTATGCAGCCCATTCACAGCTTTATGTCAATAATTTGTTAATCAACGCCTGCTGATTTTCCATTTTCATGGCAGTGCCCCCGGGCCACATAAATTTCTTCAATTTATAATGATTCTTTTGTAACCTTCAATATACTTGATTTTGCATTCAAAGGATTTTACTGGTATAATTTGTATTTTTCGCCATTTATAGAGATTGTCCATAACATTAATAAACTCCACCAACGATATGATCTTTAGATCTGTAGATCTTCACCTCCATTCACCCATCCATCTATTCATTCATTCATTCATTTATTCATTCATCCATTTTCTATGCCCCCTTATTCTGTTAAAAGTTGTGGGAGGCTAGGAACCATGCCACCATGCACTGGGTGAATAGGATTCCAGTCTATGACAGGGCTAAGACACCTAGACAATGATTCTGATTCATCTAAACTGCATGTCTTTTGATTGTGGAAAGAAACCAGAGCATTCGGAGGAAATCCATGCATATGTGGGGAACATGTGCCAACTCCACACAGAAAGGCTTCAGGCAACCCTGAAGCGTACCTCAACACCATTCACTGCAATCACTGTTTATTGACAACTTTTTAACACGAACGTTTAGTAAGGTAGGTTGAGAGCTTCTAATGACAGTACTCACGCACACCAGATTTGTGACAATGTCCAGTTACAAAGAGTATGTCCAGTATGATAATTTGATTTTTTTTCTATTGTTTCATTGTTTAGTCAAAACCATACAAAACAAAAGTATTAGTTTCACCCTCAGCAGTAGCCCGCTTTTCCTTTACAAATCAGAAATCCCAATTGACCTGGATAATATTGGAGAAGAAAACATATTAATTATGTAACAATAAAGTACTAATTGAATCGCTAGAAATGTCCTTTCATTTGGGTCAGATTTGATCAAATGGTGAGAGAAGAAAAAAAATCGACAAAAAGAAAGTAGTTGGTTGGAAAAAGGTTGTGATGTAGTGTTTGACAGTATGACAAAAATGTGACTTGCGCTTTACTTTGTCTGCCCTCAACCTGTCTGGCACTTCATTCAGTATGACCAAGTCAAGTTGTCACAGAATGCATAGAGAGGAAATATATCAACAGTGTCACTGTATTTCTAATTTAGTTATAACTGTAGGCATGGTCAGTGGTTAGCTCACTGTTTCACAGCTGTGCTTGACAGCTGCCTTAGGACAACTGTCTGGACTTACTGTACTTAAGCTGCATTGGCTTCCACAGCTTTCACAGTAAAATACATTATACTCTTAGTCATACTAGTCATACTCCACACCATCAGATCCAAAGCTTAAAGTTTAATAAGGTTTATAATGACGTTTCACACTCGTCATATATGCTGGAAATCACAAATAATGATTTTTGTGGCTGATATAACACTTTGGAATTAAGCAATGAATGAATCGTGTCACCCTTTATTGGTGACCAAGTAATTCCAATAGCACTGGCAGGTCTGTGGCAAAACAAAACAGGAAGGATCAGTCATAAAATGAGTTGTAGAAAGTCTGAAGTCTCAACAGCTGGCTAAATGATTTTTACTGACGATCATCCAGATAAAACTCCTGCAGATTATGGCCTTTTAAGATCGCCTTTAGTGCTGTGCAGGACAGATGTAGGATGGATGCATGAGTAGGGGCTTCTATAATGGCTACCCCTGCGGGGCTGGTGGTGCTAAGGCCTGTTCTGAGCAGCAGTGCAAAACAAAGACCAGGTCTGGCGCAGAAGGCAACTGATGGCATCTTCCTCACTCATGCATAATTAAAACACAAGCGAGGCCAACATATGTGCACACAGGCATGTATAAGCACCCATAGATTGAGCAAGGAGGCATGTAGTGTAAGGAGAAGTCGCATGTTTACCTCATGTACTGTACGCTGAATCATACTCACAAACACAAGCCGACACTTGCACACACAACCCTGTTTTCCAGCAGCTTTCATCATTATTACACAATAGTCATTTTGCAGTAAACTTATATAACTGGGGAGCCAGCTGCTCAGGGAGAGAGAGTCTGTGGAGAGAGGCTGCCAAAGAGACAGCAGTTGTTGTAGTTTGTGTGTGTGTGTGGTTATGTGGGTGTGTTGTGATGGGGGGTGATCTCTCACTCCTTATTGGAAAGGTAATTTTAAAATAAAAAATGCAAAGTGAAAATAAAATTTTGCGCATGAAATTTTAAAGGTTTATGTAGGTGTCACATACAGTAGGCCCAGGGTACCTATTTAGTCTGGATTGAATATCAGGCCTTCATGTTTTTGTTGTGGCTGTTGGATTGCTGTCTGTAATGAACAGCTGAAATACTGACATTTTATTATTTTCACACAACATTAATCATTCCATTAGGTAAAACATCAGGCAACTGTTTGGCATGCTATCATCACCATGGTGATTGGGAGAAGGAGCAACAACAGCAACATGATATTGGTTATGTTTGTGTTAGAAGAGGAAATGGAAGTGACAGAGAATAATAGTACAAGAAGAAAGAAAGATGAGAGTGAAAGACAGCTTTAAAGAAGGTAAAGATAAGTAAGTCAATATAAGAGCGGACAGAGGGACAAAAATGAAAGACAGGATGAAAGGACAACAAAGGAAGAGAGAACACAGTAAAGAACTAGTGAATAAAAAGCCTTCAAAAGGAAAGAGTGAGTGAGGGAAAGAAATTCAAAGCAAAGAACAGAGAAAAAGATTGTGGGTAGCATGATATAACAGATGTTCTCACAGAAAGACACATTTGACCTGTGACCGACATAACAGAGCTGTTTTACATCCTTCTCTCAAATGTTTAACAACTGTTTATTATGAATTTCCAAACTTACAGCCCCCCATCTGTCTCACCATGTCTTAAAATACAATCCCACCTGTTCAACCCTTGCCTTCCAATCTGTCCATCACCCCGACTTCAACAAGACATACATCCAAGGTTTTAGTGAAGCACTAAACTAGTAATTTAAACACAAAAAGAATCTAGTATCATAAAAGTGTTCATTTATTTTTTTCTTCTGAAAGAGTCTTATGACTTAGTATAAGTAAACGTTCTTTATAAAACTGTGTATGCATTTTATCTTTGTAGTTTTAAAAATATGAAAAGTATATGTTACGAATTTTATATTTACAGCCATGATTTAACAGTAATCTGATGAGCCGAGAATTATGCATGATCACAGGTGGACAACTTTTTGTGAGAGCACCAGCTTTTGCAACTTGTTAAGACTTTGCGACTAAAGTCACTTTCTCAACTTTTAATTTTGTTGACAGCTTGTCACTTGTAAAAAAAAAAGTAACCCTGCCTCTTCTCAGTGTTACGATCACAACAACAGATTGTTTTGCCTCTGCCTCTCAAAACGCAGGAAAAGCTGAAAACAAGATTTTAATGATTTGACAGTTGACTCATTTAAATGCCACTCATGTCCAATGACAGCAGCTTCTCCAGAACGTGTTGAGGGATATGCAGGTGGTGTGTTGAATTTCTTGGAACATCTGTCTGCGCTTCCAAAGACTTGCTGCCATTTTACTTATCGTTGCCAGTGCTGTTTCTTTAAGTCATGAATTATTAATGAGGGTAGGGATTTAAAACTGTAGGCTATCTTGGCAAACCTTTTTATAATGAATAATGCTTTCTTTTTTCTAACTGTAATCCCATTATATAGAGATGCTGCTTCCTCTGAGCTAAACAGGTTTTAAAAGTCGTCCAAACATACAGATATTGACTACATACTACTATTAGAACTACTGCTATGCAGAAGAGGTTTGTTCTCTGATCTGTCATAGGAAGGTACAAGACATAGAGGTAACTGATTAGTTGAGAGACAACAGAGTTTAAATGTATTCTACTGCTACAATTTGTCCCTACACTGCTTTACTTACAGTTAAGAATTGTTGGACATGTTGGTTCAGTTTGGAGGCAAGGTAAATACATTTAGCTGGACGTCAGCAGTGCCTCTCACAGTATCATTCCAAAATGTCTTCCCCCCAAAACATCTGTTCCTACAGCAACTTCAGACAAACAATATGTCTTTCTTTTATTTTTGTCTCTCAGACACATCTGCTGCTGTACATGCAGCAATGTTTTCTGACACATAGCATATGGCTCGGGGTCTGCTCTTTTGTTTTGAGAAGAATGCCTTTTTGGTTTACATTTACATTTTAGGCATTTAGCTGACACTGTCATCCGGAGGGGCATGGCAATGAGTGCCACTGTAAAATAAGCTCAAAGTCCTTGAACATTATAAGAAACCAACAGTATTGAGTGCAAAGCACAGCAGAGCTATGGATCACTGTAAACCTCGAATAATAGTATTAGGAAAGAAAGAACAAGCTCACAATAGAGAGAAAAAGGATTTGTTACAAGCATTGATGAAAACCAGAGTAACTAGTTTCATGTGTATACTTTTGAGTGCATTGGCATTGACATACTAGCGCAAACATGCCGCTGGTATGAAAAAGAGCTTACAAATTACCATGACCATATTTTCATTTGTTTTAATGGTGACACAATGACAACAAAACCCATCAAATTGATTTATGTTGCCTATGTCTTATCAATATTGACAGAAACTAATTTACTGCTAAGTCTACTGGAGGTAGTGTGAGCCAGATTCAATCAGGAGATGCCCTTGTGATAGACACCAGTCCTATGCTCGATCTAACACAACCCACCTTTCCTCTCACATTCAAGACAGGTTACTACCTGGAGCATTTTTGTACGTGCATCCTTTGTAGCTCTACATAAGCAGCCATCACAGATTAAAGCACACAAAGCTTGTAACATCATCCTCTGCAGATTGGGAATTGAAGCTTTGCTGCAGGTTTATTTTGTTTTTTCTTTTTGCCAGTAACTTTGATGAACTTGAAAATATTACTTCTAATCTGCCGCAGAATCACTCATGGAAAACTGATAAAGTGAAAAAAAACCATCAAAATAATGCATACAAGAAAAGCACATAAACCTTTAGGGCTTAAGGTGTACTTTGCTATCCTGAAACACTGTTTACCAACTTGATGCTTGTTGAAATAACACATCCAAATCACTTTTAAGCTTTGGTAGACTTACTAAGCCCTTTGAGTTGTGTTCTTACTGAAGAGATCTGTCAGTTTTTAGCCTTTTAAAGCCCACAGGCTCTAAACACACAGACTTTTCAAGCAATACGGGCTTATGCTATAATGGGAGGTTCCCTGAAGTCTATAAATTTACCCCACAGCAGGCATTTGCATTGGTGTAGAGACAAAGAGTTTCACAGAATATAGTACACTTAAAGAAACTTAAAAGAACCTGAATGGAAGCCATTGTAGGCGCCCAAAGCATTTATCATTCATCAATTGTTCAACGTTTTTGCAGGCAAGTATTTCTTATACATTGGATAGTAGAACTAAACCAGAACTTTAGACCATGAAACTCCAACTAACTGATTAGTTTCCAAACCATTCTTTGTACCTTCTGTACTCGACTGTACATGGTAAAGTGGTAAGTGTACTATCTCTGAAGACAGATATGATATGTAATATTGGACCCATCAGCATGATATTAATGAAAAGCAAATGTGAGCAATGTTAAGGACTGCTCCCAAAGAAGCCAAATCAGTTCACATCTTTAGAAAGCATTTTAAATCAATTGTATATTCTTGGTATTTCTCTTGATTTTAAAACTTTTCCATTGTTGGTTGTACACTTATTTCTCCTTGTCCCCTTGTCTTCTCTTTTATCTCTCTATTTCCCCTTTTCTTCTCCCTGTAAAGCATTTTGTGAGTTCTGTTTTCAAAAAGTGCGATTTAACCAAAGTTTGCTTACTTGCTACCAGTTAAATAATGTGCACGACTAAAGATGTAGAAAGTGGATTTTCCTGAGGAAAGAGGGAATTAAATAAATAAGCAGCATGTAAATAGAAAAACAGGCCAGAACCTTGCCTAAATTTGTTTTCCACAACGTGATCACACTTTTTTGTAAGCTTCCTTTCAAGTTCTTCTGTTATGTGCTTAGTGAAGCTTAGTATTTGAGAGCCGCCATTCAAATAGCACAAACCTCCTACTTTTTACATGTTGAGACCATGTGGACTGTGATCAATCAAGGCCCCAGTTTTGCATTTTGCTTTCTGGTTTCACTTGAAAATTGTTTTGTTGTCATTTAGTTGATGTTATTAGTCTGCCTAGTAAATGGTCAGCCTGCTGTCCTTTCAGCACCTCAGGAGCTGTGCTGCTGAAAGGTCAGCTGGCTCTGAAGACAGTGATGTTCGTGACAAAATTCTAAGCAGGTGTGGATTGAACAGATGGACTCCTCAGTAGCGCGTACGTGCATCTGACATCTCAAGTCTAGTGTGAGTTTGGAGTCGGTCTTTAGGTTGTGGTTCCTTTCCCTTTCTTTCTTCCTCACCCAACATGTCGATATGTTCACCCCTCCCCCGTCTTTCCTCTTTGCCCGTCGCTCACTCACTCATCTCTCCCTCTCTTCTTCCCCTCTTCTATCTGTTTCTCTCTCTCCCCCCGTCCATCTGTCTTTCTGCTGAGTGTAAATCTGTTCTTCTATCATCAGGTGTTCTTCAAGGAAACCCAGCGTCCAGAGTTACGACTAACACTGCAGTGATTTACTCAGACACAGAGTCATACATGTGACTCACAGGTCTACATGACCTTGTGCTGATTGTGCGTCTGTGTGAGAGAGAGAGAGATAGTGTGTGGGTGTGTATTGGTGATAACGATTAGGTGTGTGTGTGTGTGTGTGTGTGGGTAAACCATGAGGAAGATAACATTTTCGACTTCATCTCCTGACAAGTGTACAATCCACTACAATAAATCGCAAAATCGTTTTCTTTTTTCCTTGCATTGGAGAATTGAAGGTTTCAAACCAGGTGAGGATGTGGAAGGAGTATTTAAAGGATATGGGGTTAGGTGTAACGGGAATTAATTGGACTTAAGTGATTCTCTTTTTTAGCAGAACAATCTGTTATCCTTTTCTCACACATATTGCTTGCTTCCCTGGGTCACTTGTCCTGTGAGGAAAGGCTAAGCTATAAATATGCATTGCTTCATTCACATTCCTCTCGTTCCTCCTCTCCATTCAGCTCTTACTTTTGTCAGCTTTAGTTTTTTGCATGGTAAATAAGGTAAAAAAAAAAGTGGGTTAACTATGTATTTGGTAAACCTTATAAGGCAAACGACAGACATTTTTTTAAAGGAATGTTACTTTTACTCAACAAGGGCACTGATGTGTGGTTATTTTTTCTTAAATTGATGAGACCTATTGCACAATTGGAATTTTTGACATATTTATGTTGTGTCTCTTACCATAATAACAAAATCTGAATTTCTTAGAGAGAGAGCCTAGAAGCAGCAGAGGTACAATCTGCATAAGTGAGGTAAAGGCACCCCCTGGGGCAAAATGACTCCAAAGAAGAGAAAGAGACATCATCGCAATGACAGAAGCGCATTCTGCATTTAAACTTGCAATGGAGATTTCAAAGAGCAAAGGGAAACTTTATTCACAGTGTAGCCTTTTGGCGTAATGCCCTATTGCTTTCCCCCCCCACTTACTCTTTATTTTTCCACTTGGAAAACTAGTGTTGAAGTGCCTATAAACAAGGCACTGCTTCAGAAAAAAAGGAAAAGAAAATCAATTGTAATGCTCTGTGAGCTACTCAATGGCCAACAGGAGCAGACTGTAGCTGTGAAAGTGTGTAATGTATGAGTGTCACCCAGGGAACAAGGGAGGAATAGATAGCCAGTTAATGTTTGTAGTGTAAATAAAGTTTTAAGTGTATTACACTGAAACTGTTGTTGAAATTCTTGCTTTGACAACATCATAGATAAGGCCCTTTTTTTAATTTCAGAAGAAAATTAGCTAGCGAAGGCAGCAACTGATTCCTGTAAATACATCTGTTGAGGCTTCTCTGATGGAATATGTTACAGATCAGTCATCCAGTTTCAAGACAGGGCATTGAAACATCAAAAATAAAACAAAGCTAGATAAATACTGAGGGAGTTAAATAAGGCAGAGTGAAAGAGAGAGAGTATAGGGAGAAGTTTTGCTTGTCTTCCTGCATTACCTAAAAAAAACGACAGCCAGAGAAAGAAAGACACACAGACACTTGTCAGGCTCTGTTGCTGTACACAGATCTGACAGAAGCAGCTTAGGGACGCAGCCTTGTCCATCATCCTGCTTGTTGACAGATATGCACACACACAGACACGCACACACCAAAGTCCTGACAGATGCACCCTGGGACAACAGTGTCGCTGTGTTTTCTTACATATGTGACTCTGTGTGTTTGTGCGTTGTGGTTGTTTTGTGTGTTCATCGTCCAGGCAAGCAAAATCAATCTACCTCTTCCCACAAACTTCGTCTCTGAATTTTAGGGGGTAAACTGACAGCGACTAAAAGCCGTAGACCCACTTGTGATTGAAAGCCCCATTCTGTTTTAAACTCACTCCTTTTCCTTTTGAGTGAACCAACCGTATTTTTTGACTTCAGGGTTTTAGACCCTTGGCAGTACATTGTGATGAATTTAAAGGGATCTAAGATTGTTTACAGAATTCCATAAAAAGTCTTTCGTCTTAGTGATAAATCTCGTTCTTTGTGCAATAACGGCTATTTTCAGACTGTGGGCAAGATCGGAGAAAAAAGTTTTTCTTGTTAACATTTACACAGAGTCATGAAACCCAAAAAGTTTGAAAACATACATACTATACATACTGATTTTGTAACAAATCCTCATACATTAACAACTAAATAGGTCATTTTTCATTGTGTTCAAGGCTCATCTAGGCAATTAAATCTACTTGAGAAACCAATATAGGAAGATTGTGGTCATGCTTTAAGCCGCATTAACCATTTTTTTAACCACATGGGGGAAGAATCCATAATATCATAGACGTGCTTGACATATTGTGGCCCTGTACAGTTGTAATGGCTAATGTGCCTGCAAGCAGTTGCCTATTTACACATCCAGCAGACGCAGAGCAACATTAGCATTCACTGGGAATTGTGTTTCTGCAAATCCAGTATTCACTCTTCTTCTCCATTTTGGTCTCTACCAACTCCTGAGGGAAATATCTGGCTCTTTAGCTGCTAAATGCTCCACTGTGTTCACCAGTGCTGGGCAGGTAGCACAGAGTGGATTTATCAGAGCTGGTTTGCTAAAAACAGCTGCCTGCTGTGACTGGAAACGACGTTGATGAGATCAGTGAGAGTTAACAAAGACAGCAAAGTCGCAGGCTGTAAAACCAAAACAATGAGCTGAAAGACACTAAAATGTTCCATAGAGCTGAGTGGAACTGCATGAGTCGAGTGATAATTTGCTTGAGGTTCATCGCAACGACCAGCTCGTTTCACATTAAGCATAGTTATTGTATGCTGCACCATGGCAAGAGGTCGCTTGTCAGGAAAATTTTATTAAGCGTTTGATGAAACTGCAAATTCTGTTCTTTGGTGAGGGCAGTCTCATAGTTGCAGTGAAGAGAAGCAAGACAGAAGCATGAGTGACATCAAAAGGGAACACCCTAATGTTACTGTCTCATCCACTGTGATCTGTACTTTCCAGAGATGGTCTAAATACCCTACAATTTCACAGAAAATAGGTATTTTCTGCCTGTTTTGACATAGATCATTGCTGCAGTGTTTTGTCGTCATTCTTCAGATAATATGTCCGTTGTAATCATTGGCAGTCAGTCTCAAAATGCTCGGTGACAGGGCTCTATTTTTTGTAATAATGGTGGCTTTGGACTAATGTGGGTTGCAGTTTTACGCCTGTCACAGTTTGGGTTCTGGTTAAGGTGTACTGTAGGAATGCATCTCTAAATGTGTTTTGTATGAGTTTTAAGATTTTATTTCAAAGTGCTCTAGAAAGGGCATTATTTGTTATTATGTTAACAAGAATGCGATTTTTGCTCTCATATGAGGATTTTTTTGAGGGTGCTGGAGAAATTTTATCATTTTTTTTATTTTTCCAGTATGTTTTATTTATGATTTGTCTTTGCCCCACTACCTTGTCATCTAAAAATCTCTGGGATGAATGTTTCCCAGCCGGTGTTCAGGCATAAATGTCCGTTCCCTCATAATCCATTCCTGTCATTCTCCCCTGTGTTTTTTTTCTCTCCTCACTCATTGCTTTGTGTTACATACTTTTGTTGCCACCGTCTGGGTGCAGTACATTTCCTTTGAAGTGGATTATCTTAAATTCTGGGTTTGTTGAGGAGGAGGACAGAGAGTGAATGGGGGAGAGAGAGGGAGAGGAGGGTGAGGTAGGGAGATAGAAGAGACAGAGAGAGAAAGGGATGAGAACAATGGTGGAGAGTTTTTTTGAGAGTTTTTTTTTATGTAACATTGAGCTGTTGAATTATAAAAGAGGAGTTTTTAGGAGACCGCCCGTTATTTAATGCTGTGTTGCTACACACACATACACACACGTGGTATTTTACTTGGGAACATGAGCACACACCAGACTCCATGTGTACACTGCCTTACTTGCAAAACAGTACTTTTTTGAACTTCACACTTCCTTTTCCCTCATTTTTCTAAACTGTAGCACAAAAACAACACACAACAGTGGTCAACCAGGGAGCATTTTTTGTCCTCCTTTAAAATAAACCAAGAGAAATTAGTTCAGTGAAACAGAAATAAGTTTGTTTTCAAGTTTTCACAGGAGGTTCATTCCCTTGCGCCGAACACCAAAAAGCGTCTTGTTTACATTATTATACAGCACATGCACACACACAGGTGCATAAATACATACACACTCGCAAACATATATACAGAGAGCATGGCAAGGGAGCGCCATGACATATTTGCAGGCAGCTTTTGGCAAGACATGAAGCGAGACAAACACAAGAAAGTAATAATGAGAAAGGAGACAAAGAGGATTGGCAGTTTTTTCCCCCTTCTGTGTAGAAGAAAAAGTTTATTAGAGAGTACAGTCTGTGTTGGTATTTGCTGTTTGCCAGAGACTATTGTATGCGTGTTAATAAGAAAAGCAGTAAACAAGATTGAGTGTATGTGTGTGCGTGCCTATAAAGTGTGTTAATAAACTGAGGGAGGGTCTCGTCAAGGTGATAAATAGAACAAAACACACCGGGACGGATTAGTTAGAGAGAGAGAGGGAGAGGGAGAGAAAGAAAATAAAGAGATTAACCATAGGATGTCTTGAGATTGAAGGATGGAGGAGGGGCAGAGGGAGGGATGAAGTAAGGTATATAGGGAAGGAAGAGAGGGAGGAAGGAAGGGAAGGAAATCACAGAGGGATGGATGAAAGGCAGAAGAAGAGCTTTAGGAGGAGGTGAGGAAAAGAGATGAAAGAGGAGACCTGGTAAGGAAAATAAAGGAGAGAGAGCAACGAGGGAATGACGTGGAAGGAGGAATAGAAACAAGGAGGACATCTGGAAGGGAGTGAGAGGAAGGATATAGGGAAGATGGGAAGGAAAGGAAGAGGTATGAAATCTAATTGAAAACTGAAGAAAATGTGGGAGCAGGGAGAGTTACAGTAGAGCCAAGAGAAATGCAGAAGGAAATCGTCCAGATTAAAGGAAAACCCGGATGAAATAGAAGAGAGGGTGAGGAAAAGAGGGGGAAAGAAAGGACTCAAAGAGAGAGTACATACTAAAGAGGATGAGGAAGTTCAAAGACGAATGGCGGTGATCTAACTGGAGAGAGAGAAGAAAGGAAAACTGGAGAAGGGAGAGGATGAGGGATGGCAAAAAGTGAGGGCCAGGTAGGAGATTGAATGTATATTTGTGCAAAATACTGAGGAAAGAAATACAAGTGAAGGTGGGAAAAAAATATTCAAAGAGGAAAAAGGCAAAAGGGTTGAAGGAGGTGCTGATGAGAGGAAGAAAGAGAGCAGAATTAACAGAAGCATGTCACTAGGAATTTGGCTGCTCGTTGTTGCCTTTCTCATTAGCAAAATCACATTTTGTGCATTAGATATAATCTCCAGCTCAGCATACATTCGATTCATCCTCATGAATCTGCACTTATTCTGGTAAAAAGGTTAACTTTCATAAAGGCTTCTCTGTCACTCCTTTGTCTTCTCCCACCAAAATATACCGTGGGAGGTGGCACCATGCTGCGTGAATCAATTTTAAAAGACGTTTTATACAAAGAGAGTATGGCACGTATCAGCGATTAAAGAAAATCAGCGAGAAAATCGGGGCAGGGAAATTCCAAGCGAAGCAAATTCAATTTTAAGCAAATTCCCCCTAACTGTCACTGTGACAACTCAGCTTGTTTATGTGCTTGCGTGAACTTTAGATTAATCTCACTTTCTCTTCTCTCTCTTTCTCTCTCTCTTCGTTTCTTTCTTCATCTCTCTCTGCAGGGTGTGGTTCCAGTCAGGCATCAACTTCCTGGCTGTGAAACCCAGCAACCTCGTCGCGTGGGAGATCAAACAGGAAATGGCACCGGGAAGCAGTTCGTTGGCGGTGATGTGTCAGAGAAAGGCCTACTCCACAGCAGAGAGGTAGGACTGAACCTCACATATCTACTCCTCTTTTTTTCTCCCAACAGCTACCTGTCAGCAGCTTGGGTAGCTCATTCCTTTTGTGTACAGAGTACTTGGGGGTGCACAAAATGTCTGAAGAGGTTTGATTATTCTGCTTCAAGGCCATAAAACTGCTACATTTTGGCAGTGACAGATCTCAGCTGTTTTCACAGTGACAGTTTCTGTAACAAAGAACAAATGAAATATTTATGATTTGCATGTCTTTATGATTTTTGAGCTGGGATGGCTCCTCTACTGTAGATTGATTCTGGTTTAAATTTTAAACTAAGCTTACTATGAGCTATCCTAAAAATTATTAAACACTGCTCAGAAGACAATGTAATTGCATTGACAGTTAGACATGAAAAGCTTTCCTTGCTGTCTGTTGACTGACCTTTGAACTCCAACCACTAACCCATAGGTTTACAGATGTGTGTGTGTGTGTCTGTGTGTGTGTTTATGTACGTATCGAGGAGTGTCGAATTCATGGCCTGAGGTTGTGGGATTACAAGCGTTGCTTGCAAGCATTTTATCCTGTACACACACAATGAGTATATAGTACACATACACACAGTGGGCTGACAAGCGGCAGTGGAAATCACTGACCCACACGTCATGCTAAAATTGCCATTTACTCTGTAATTACGCTGTCCTTGTATTGTTGGTTACGTTAGTGTGTGTGTGTGTGTGTGTGTGTGTGTGTGTGAGTTTAGTTTGTGTCAGGAGGGTAAAACCAGGGACCACAGAGTAAATGCACCGTGATTTTTATGTTGTTGCTAATGTGACGGGTACTTGACCCCTGCGCATGGATAGAATGAATTTGCCGTTACATAGCAATGATACAAAAAAAAAAACAAAGACAGATTAAATGTAATCAGTGTGAGTGAGATGTAAAAACCCCAAAGGTGGTGAGAAAATTGCCTCGCTTATAAAAAATGAAATAAAATCAAGATGGCAAACAGAGACTGAGGTTACCTGGGTAGCAGTAAAAACGTGATTCGGTGACTGAGTGCAAAAGGTAATGGTACAAAAACAACACAATGCATGAGTAACAGGTGAGGAAAACAAATTAAATGAACTGAAATAGCCCTGACGCAGGAAATACCACTGCTTTGACTCACAAACAGCTCAAAGCAAGCTCCAAGGACCACAGTCAAATTTTATTTCTAAATTGAGATATCCATGATATGAAAAATGCCTATTCTATGATTGACAGCTTGAAAAAGAAGCACCGTAGGGCTGAATAGTTATTGTTAAATCACTGTCACACCTTCAAGTGGGAAATAAATCATTCAGCATTTTTGAAATGTTGACTGATGATTTCAGTGCTTGTCTTTAAAACAGATACAGTAAATGGCATTTTGGAGCAATGCTCTTAAGTGTTCATACAAAATTAAACAAAACTATGCTTCATTCAAGAAGAAGTAACACTAGTGCGCTATTGCAGGACAGATGCAGGCTGAAGGCAAAAAAAAATGTATATCTTTGCTGGTTCCCAGTTCCCAGTGGTATGAATGCTGTGTGTGTGCACATCTGTTTATGTGGTGACTCGAACACAGTCCAGACAACACATACGCATTTCTCAGAGTGAAAATACTGAATGCATCTCGCATGCTGGCCAGTATTTTGCCAAATATAGAACAAAGTATGTATCTGTTTGTGTATGTGTTGGTGTCAGACCAAATCAGCTGGAAACTGTGTTAGCCATGCCTGAATGGAAAGCTATTTGACCAGTAAACATGGTTGCGATCTGTTCACCCCCCCTCTTATCTTTATATATCTCTGTTGGTCTATATTTAGCTTTTGTCTCTCACTCCTTTTGTCACATCATCTGTCTATCCATCCATCTCTTTCTCAAACCTTGTGTTGGAGTGACTAAAGTTCCCTCATCACCCTTCCCTTTTCCCTCTCTTCTCTCTCTCTCTCTGCTCATTGAGAACAGTGCTGATGAATGACTTCCCATTGCTTCAAACTATTATTGCAGGACCTAAGCTCAATTAGCACCACTTAGCTAGCCGTTAGCCACGTCTAGCCTTGACTGATGGACAGCATCAGCAGCAACGGATAACCCAAATGTGGCACAGGGGGACATAAAACTGATGACACAACAGCTTTAAGCTTTCTAATTAAGAGCATAAGACAGTTAAAAGTTTTCACCACATGTTTTTAAAACTTGGAGCCAAGTGTTTTTGTAGAGTATGTATGGTACAGGATGGATCGTAGTTTTTTGGAAACCAAAGTGGCATAGAGAGTCATACTTTTAACTCACCATTTACTAAGCCCCACTTCCCTTAGTTACCATGCAGCGTCTCCATTCTCCCACAGCACATATGGTATACAGTTTACAATGATAATGGTAGCAGATTTAACATCAAAATTCATATTGAATCATTGAATCATTTTTGACTCAACGGGTCCACAAAAGCAAACAAAAGCAGGCTTCTCACTTCTAGCCTGCAACCAACGATGATCCTCTGACAGACTTGTTAATGTCTCTGGCTAGCTTGGTATGTTATAACACGAGAACATGACATTGTGCTAAAAAAATTAGGCTAAAGCTGCTCTTGTCCCACACAGAAAAGTCATAATCCTCACCAGCTGATGATCCATGTAGAAGACATCTAAATAAAGTAACAGCATTGTTCTTGTCTTGCACCGCAGCGCTAGTTAGTCCTGTAGTCCTAGGAAAACTGTAAAATCAGATGGTTAGTTTGTTCTAACATAACCTTTTTGGCTGCTTAGCTTACATACTTGTTTGAATTTTCAAACATTGTTTCACATTTAATATTACAAGAGAAAAGGCACTTAGGATGAAGACTAACTGATGGGTTTGACAACGTAATGCCATCATAATGTTGGCTGGAGTTCCTGAGAGTGTAAACTTCCCAAAATCCAATAAAGAGCAGGACACAGCTGCTGCCACAAACTGTGACCTGTTTAGTATGGGGAAATACTACGTGCTGGATAAGGTAGTTGTTAGATTAATTTTTTTTACGGAACCAGAAACCCAACAAGCTAATTTAGTTAACGCTATTTAATGACATGCTCCTTGGCCTTGGAAGTAGAGCTCGTTTACAAGGTAGTGAACTAGTCAGCCGGAGACACCAACAATTTCAGCTTACATTAGAGCAGATAACACAAAGCTCTTACTACAGCCTCAAACTTGAAATGCCTGCCGTGCCTAGTTATGGTTGCTAAGCTTTGATTGGACAATTATTGTTTGAGAATGGGGTATAGCGAACGGTCAGTTGGTGGAGTCTTGTGAAAAGAAATATATACTTGATGCTGTGGTAACATTTTTTTGGATATTTCTTGAATGGATTGCTCATGGATTCATACTCCTGTGGTGCACTTCAGCATGCCTGTTGAAATACTGAAGCCGTTTGATGAATTTTGGGATGTGCCAGCCACTATAGCCTCAAGGCAAAGAAGTTATTTTCCTGGCCTGTTGTCATCCATCAGGGTGGTGTTGTTTGAGGTGTTGAGATGGAGGTGATTCTAAACGGCTGCTTATTTCCCTGAGCTTTGGCATGTATCCATGTGTGGTGGAGTTGTTGTTGTTGTTTTTTTCTTGCCCTGAAGGGAAAACCCATCAAAGTGACGTCAGGGTAAACACGGAAAATGATGCTTTAGAAACCAGATTATGATATAGCTCTCACAAAGACATACACACAGATCACAGATGTAAACACACACTCTTTCCCATTCACATCCACTTACACACATACACATTCCTGCCATCTTCAAAGTGATACTGTAAACAAAGAGGTGCCTTAAAGCTCAGATTATGATGCGGCAAGCACAAATATATACAAGTGTATTGATATACACGCATGCATAAATGCACAGGCCTGTACACACATGGGCAGAACACACACACACAGACACACACACACAAGATGCAGGGCTGATTTAATGCAGTATCTCTGTGTTACTTCTCTAATGAAACAGCAATGAAGAGTGTAGGTGGGACTGGAGCTGACATTTTTTACTACAGGGAAGACACACACACACACACACACACACGTACAGTATATACAGACTGTTGCCAGCATACAACAGGCAAGATCACAGGCTTTTATCAGCGATTGTGTGGGCGGGATGGCTAATTAAAAGAGCTGATCTGTATTAATCTCTAATGAGATATTACTGGCTGAGACGTGAAACAGTGAGTGTGCTTTTTTATGAATGAGAGGGCGGGAATGATTACCACCTCTGACAATTAATCTTGTGAATTGATTCCTGTTACCTATTGTTATTCTATGATATAACATGATCTGGCATGATACGGTGTTCAGTGTATGCGTATAATAGGGAATGCATGGTGAATGGATGCAGTAATTAGAACCGGAGCGTAGGCTTTGCTGTGTGTGTAGGTGTGTTGTTGTGTGTGGCTGTGCACGTGTTTATGGTTGTGTGTGTCTATGAGGTGGGTGTATGTATGCTGTTTTACGTATATAGTAATTCTGCTTATATGTATATAGACTGACAATTATCCGAGACCAAAAAAGGAAACCAATTGTTGATCATGATGACTGTAATTACTGTTCCACCATCACGTGTCTCAGGAGACCTCAATTATTTTTTTTCATTAAAGCACCCTATTTGCGCTGAAGTTTGGATCAAAGCTCTCCCACAGCTCTCATTTGTTTCTTTATTGATTTTGATTATACAGTAATTATTCATTATTTGTGTATTTCTCACTATTTGACCATTCTGATATCATTTAGCTGTAATTACACAGCACCATCATACTGTGTTATTGACACTCTGCTTAGTTCTGCCTCCCTACCCTTCTGCTGCTGTGTACCAGTGCTCTGAAAAATAAAACATAATGAGATGTTTGGATGTGCATGTGTGTGTCTCCTCTCCCTCAGAAACAGCCATTGAGGCGCCCTCAAGCAAAAATTGTGTTTTGTTGGAATTCATTTTCATTATCATTTCAAGTTATTATTCATTTATCTGTCCCCATTCACATTATTTTAGTATAATTTTAATATAATGTTATTATCCAGTATAATCCCGCTATGTGTACTATTTCTAGCAATATTGGATTATGTCTTTCATTTTCCATTTATAAATTGTGTTGCTTATGTAGTAGGCTTGACCTTGTTGAGTTTTCACTGTTGTTACTGATAGTGTTAGTCATTTTCACAGCCTCATGGGAGTTTTGTCTCACTTGTAAAATTAGTTTCTCTTCTCTTCCCACTTTGTTTACAGTCTTTTTATTATGTTGCATGTTAAATAAATTAAACCTAACAAGAAGTGGAACAGGCTCAAGATGACCTTAGTTTTGCCTGGTGGGTTACATGAGGAAAATGTGCCATAGTTTATGAGTGCGGCTGATGCTGCCAGAATGGGAGCAGTGCTCTAATTCATGATCATGATTAGATCTATAGATTAACACTGCTAATGGCCCTCGTTCAATGCCAGAACTGGGGTAATGCACTGTCCACACTCCATACATGGACATGCTATTTATCTGTGTGTGTGCATGCATGTGTGTGTGCTAAATAGTGTTGAAGTTTTTCATCATCCTGAGCCCTTTGATTGCAGTGGCAGTCCCAGGAAAAAAGTTCTATTTAATGATTTTACAGTATTTCCTGCAGTAGCTGAGCCATCTTCGAATATATCATACTGCATGTACTGCAGAATTAAATGAATTAGCATAAAGAAAGAACTTCAGCAAGAAATTGCCCGACTATTCGGTGCTTGTAACATTAAAAGAAAGGGAAACTGGATATTTTTAGACTTCTTGGAGATGGAACAACATTACTGCGGCACTTTTCCAGGAAAGCAGTGTAATTGTAGCATTTTAGAGGAGATAATCATTGTGTTTGAATAGTTGAAGTGAACACTAGGTATTGAAATGATAAACACCAGGCTTTAACCTCTAAAGGGATGCGCGCTCATTTGCACTGAAAGCTTTTGTCTTTGTTTAGCCTTGCCACGGCTAAGAGTTCCATCTTGTAAGGTTAGATACTTTTTATGACTTTGTTTTCCAGCATACATCAAATTAGTCGCTCAATGACCTGAACTTTCAATAACAAACACACCTCCAATTTGTTTGAAACCTTTGAGATTTAAAGAACATGTTACCTTTAGATATCAGGATAACAGGAATCAATGTACAGATGTTTGTTTTTATAATATTTCATACAGACAAAAAAGTTGAGAACAGCTTTGATAAATTGTCTCTTTTCACCTTGTCAGTGTTTAAAGGATAGCTAACACAAAGCAGACTTAAAGACTTGGAAGAAGAATACATAACTTATTTCTTAAAATAGCTGAAGGTTTATAGAACATTTTAACAAATCACTCCATGTACCTTCTCATCTTTAAGATCAAAAACCGTGACAGTGAACTAATGCGTTTTTTTTAGTTGCTAGTTTGTTGTTTTGCATCTTATTCACAATATGATGTGAACTCTATTTTTAAACATAAAGTGACAGTTGATGTGTGGGTGCATTTATTATCATCATTAGTGCTGCATATCCCAATGGACAGGCTCTGCCGCCATTGGTGTGTGTGTGTGAATGGGTGAATGAGAGGCAACATTGTAAAGCGCTTTGTCTGGTAAGGTAGAAAAGCGTTATATAAATACAGTCCATTTACCATTTAAAACAAAATCATTTTACAGCGAAGAAAAGTCTTCTGTCTTTCAACCAAATAGTTATTAGATTCTGGTTTCTTACAGAGCTAAAATGAGATCAAAACTAACAGCTCCACATGGGCTGCCTTGTTTGAAATTCTATTCAAAATCTAAAATCAAGTCAAAAAACCACAAATGTTCTCTACTTTATACAGTATAACTGACAAATTTGCAAATCACAAAACCTAAAAATACAGTAAGACCTCTAGAGGATGACTAATAGTCACGTGCCAACATGACCTCTGCTGTAGATAAACTGTCTTTTTGTATCAAATAGAATTGTGAACATGTTGCAGTCCTAAAATCTAAGATCCAAAGTAACGATTTAAACACACCCAGAGTCCCCAGTGTTTATTTATGATAAACAGTGTCACATTTCTGACAGGCATGTAGTGAAGTGTCAAATCCCCAACAAAATTTCCTGCTCAGATCATATACTATTAATGTAGCACTACACTCATACACACATATGCAAACACAAGTGCATATTAACATACAACATTTACATATTCAGGAAAACGTGAATTGATACACACAAATACAAACACACCCACTGAAAGCACATACACACTTGCATACACACACAAACACATATACACACATGTTGCTGTAGTATGCATGCCTTAACACATAGGCAAGCTAATGCACGACATGAGTTATTCATCAATTCAAGTCATACATTTCATGAATGTATAATGTGTGTATATATATATATATAAACTTGTCATTAGTAATTCAAACACAAACAGTGATGTGTGCGTGTGTGTGTGTGTGTGTGTGTGTGGAGGGTGGTACCTCTGTCTTTATATCTTTACTTTATATTAATTGAAATGAACACAGACATGTTCACACAATCAAATGTTGTACATTTTTTATTTGCACAAATGAGGTACAAGCACTCATATCAGTTTTAATGAAATACATTACAGTCATCTCACACGGGAAGTGGAGATATTTCCGTTCAAACACGCTTGTTAGATCATGTTGAGTCAATCTTCTGTACGTAATCAAAAAAAAGATGCTGGGAGCCTGTACCCTTCTGAAGGATGCTTATACTTTTAAAACTTGAGCATAAATCCAGCTCCACACAGACACACACACAGGTTTGAGGATTAAGTTTGGTTTTTTATGTTTCAACTGGTTTGAATCCACACAAGAAGAGGGAAAGATACAGGGCACAGGGTTAAGTGTTGTGTGGTTTTAGTTGTTTGTAAAGACAAACTAACTTAACAGAGAGCTTTTGTTTGAGTGCTGGCAGTCTCCCTGGGATACACACACACACATAGCATAGACATGGGGCCAAGATGTCTGCAGTCTCTGTTGGCACACATGAGGATTAAAAAAACACAGCAACAGGGAGGAAGGATAGAAAGAGAGAGGGTTCTCTGCCAACAAGAAGGAGAGAGAGGGCAGAGAGGGAAAGAGTGAGGGAGTCGGGACGGAGAAATAAAACAAGAAAAATGAGAGAGAAAGAGGCCCTGAGAGCACGACAGTGTTGCTGTTAGTGTTTGTCCCTGGAGAGAGAAAAATGGAGAATTCCCTTCAGATAGGTACACTCATATCCCATTTTCATTCATTGCAGTGTGTGTGTTTATGTGTGTGTGTGTGTGTGTGTGTGTGTGACAGAGATAGATATTTATATGTTACATGTTTATGTTATGAGCATGCAGAATCAATTTGTGTGTTCCTCTGTCTGACACATGTGTCTCTGCCACATCACTCTAACCAGGGCCAAGTACTTGCCCTACTTTATCCTATAGAAACACCCCCTGATACCACATAAGTACACACATGGACACATATACACACACATATCATTGAATGTCTCTCTTCACGAGTGCCTTTCACTGACTACATTATCTCCTCACCTCTTCCTTAACCATGTTACATGACACTTCATGCCAGGCATTAACCCATAACATGAACTTAATCATTATTCTTACTTTAGCCATGCAGATAGTTTCGGTTTTATTTGTCCATGTTTTGAGATTTTTCTGCCTCTACTCCAATACAATGGCAGTGAATGGAATTTTGTTTGTGGTGTGCAGACCATTCACAAACATTTAGCATCCAAAACCAGTGTCTTGCTCTGGATAATCCACAGACCTCACACTGATCATTTTTATGGGACTATTTCTTTGGTACAAAGAAGTAGAGGTCGAAATTACGAATCACTTTGCTGATTCAAATCATTTCGTTCATTTCAAAGCTAAAGGGACGTATCACTGTTCAAAGGCACTTCAATACGTACATCAGTAAGTGAATCCATCACCATCCATATGGCTGCAATGTTCAGCGCTGATTCTGACTTCTGATCTTCGGTTCAGTAGAACGTTCCATCTGTTGCGAGTCCAATCTGTAATATTCAGTTCAGAATGTACAAAAATAGCCCATACAAGAACTGTACATTTGGTTAATAGCTCAGCAGCCAACTGTTTACAACAGAGTTATCACATTATGATTGTGTCTGTGGCTTTTGTGGTCTTTTAATAAGTTTTTAATGAGGAAGTAACGTACTGTGTATTACGGCTGAGCTGACAGCGCTGCTCTCAGTCACCAGTAACTGGAGCTCCACTGCTAAAAGTTACTGTTTCATTCAGTGGCAATGGTGATTCAGTATAGTCAGTTCAGTTCTAAAGATTTGCTGTTAAAGATTCGTTCTTACATGCACTGAACACCTCTACAAAGAAGTTCCAATGAAGACTGTTGACTGAAACTACAAACAGTGGACTGTGGATTGTCAAGAGTAACCAAGGCATTGTTTTTTCGAGAGGCATGTTGCTGTTGATATTTTCTTTTTAAATGTAGTTTCTTAAAAAAATCTATGCTATGATGTGCTATGAGCACCACAGACTAAATTCCATTCAGCCCCAGTGCACTGGAGTTGAAATTCATCAACCTTGCGAGTCAGTCACAGTCATAAACCCGAGTCCCTTAACCAGTGAAGTTTCATCTCCATCGATGGCTGCACAAGAGTTCACTTGACTTTTCAGTCTAATTCTTGATTTGGATTATCCAGACCATTTCCTTATCCTAAACTGAATATCAGCATTAAATCATCTCATCTCCAAGCTCCAATTTCCTGATATCTTTATCTTAACTTTAAAAAATCATCAAGCAGAGAAAACAGTTTTGGTTTGCATCTTCCCAGCATGCAGTGGAATTTCAACTCCCATAAAATTGCATTTTCGCTTTGCCATCCCCCGACTCTGCTTTTCCATATCCCAACTCTCAGTTTGTTATAGAAGGGTTTTATGTATTGTATTTCAACACCTCAGTATAGATTTGTCTCTGAAAAGAAAATCAGAAAAAAAAATCACAAGGGTAATAGTGCACACACACAAACACATACACACAAAAGTCTGTGGGGTTCCTTTAACACAAGAGCAGAGGAAATGACCACCCAGTGGTAATAGTCTGTGTTTACCTTTCCTGCCTTTCTTCCTTCCCTTTTCTCTCTTCCCTTGATTGCACAACACAGAATTGAGGCCAAAAGTGTCTCTAAAGGTGAATACATGTACACATACTCAAACAATATGTGTTTTGGTTGCTTTATAGTGTATTGAAGCATCACTAATGGTTTTCTTCCTCTATTTCTATTTTTACCCTACTCTCTGTTTTTCTTCATCTTCCTATTTTCCTCTCTCCTCATAGATTGCTTGCAGTTTGACTATTCTGTTTTCTGGTCTTATTTCCTATTTCAATTCCACTCAAGTATGTTTGGCTTGCAAAAAGTCGACAACGCCATGCCATCTTTGTGTTTTTTTGTCCTCTGGCATCTTGACTCTGAAGATTAGTTTGGTCCCAAACACACATTTCATGTTCCCTCGACTGTGCTTTTTTTTTTGGTAGTTGGAGCTGAGTTTGTGGGTGAGAGCTGTAAAGATGTCCGGGTTTTAAAGCTGATAAACATCAACAGGGCTTTGACAAGAGAGGTGAAGGAAGGAGGAATTGAGAGAGGACAATGTGTGCATGGACTGAAAGAGGACAGAGAAGAAGGAGGAGGAGGAGGAGGAGGAGGAGGGAGGAGAAAGTATGGCAGGAGGGGAGAGATTAGGGAGGAAAAGGAAGAAAGACTTTAAGTTGGAGGTGGACAGCACAAAGGGGTGGAAAACATTATAGGAGGAAAAGTAGAAATGGAAAGAAAAGAATAAGAAGAAGTTTAAGGGGGCAGAGAGGGGGTACAGTACTAGAGAAAGCTCATTTCTAAAAAAAAATATATATATATAAAGATTCTTTTTGGTCCAACCCACAGTGGAAAAAATTTCACTTTGTGGCAGCTTTGTTCACACTGACACTGCCGGCAAACCAGCTACCTGTAAGAGAATAAACCTTCTTAAAATAAACCTGTCATCCTGCAAGGTAAGACTTTTGGGAGCAGGGGTCATCAGAATGAATTTGATTTAAGTCCTTGTAACTTCAGCTGGGATCCATCAGCTTGTCTCCAAGCTCCGCCATAATTTACCTCCTCTGGAGTTCATTCCGTCATCCAATTAAGTAAGTTGACCCGTGTGACAGTCCCCCAAAAACACTATTTACTGTGTTTCTTAGGCTGCAGCTTCACTTCAGAAAGCACGCAGTGAAAAGCGACTTCTCTACAAAGGATACTCCTGTAGTTCTCCAGGTTATGAGGCGTTTTTTTATAAGCGGAGGAGAGCACTAGCTGTCAATTACAGGAAAAAGAACATCAAGACAGTCGGGATAAAGTGAGATTCAATGGGATAAAGGCAGCATTTGTGTTCATTACGTGTTTTTTGGTGAGAGCTCATGTGCTCCAAAACTCATTCATAGACCTGAACGATGACCTGGGCTGGCTAATTAGGCCTCGCAGATATGGATGGGGTTTATGTGTACAGCCTCGCCTAGCATCATTCTGTCACTCACTGAAATGACCCTGGCCACCTGAGCGCAGTCGATCACCAGGCCGGACTCATATGCATACATATATATGCAAGCGTGAATGAATGCAGATGCACACACATGCATGCACCGGGTTCTCACACATACTGAATTTATTGAATATGTTGCGGGGATCACAGGGTTCATCCTGACTGTAAAGTAAACACACAGGCATTGTATAGGTCACATCTCATGCATGCACTCATATCTAAACACACAAACATCCATACAAACACACACGCTGTACTTTTTCTGAATGTTTTTGTAGGCCATGCTTTAAATAACCTTCCAATCCCATTGGCTTATTCCCCTTGCTCTAATACCCATTCCTCCCTCGCTCCTACTCCCGCTCCTCACCCTCCCTTCTGTCTCCCCCATCCTTCGTCTCCTCACCCTCCATGCCCCTGTTAAACCCCCCTGGGAGCCTGCGTAGAGCGATGTGTGGCTAATTAAGGCGACCTACGCAGACCCCGTGTGTTCGAGTCCCTCTCCTTAGAGATGTACAGTGTCATAGAGCGAGCAGTAGTGCCGATGCTAACACTAACTCACTGTCCCTTGTGTGGGTGAGTGTGTGTATGTGTTTGAGTGTGTGTGTTGGCGAAGAGGTGTCAAACGATGGAGCTATCCCAGTCCCTTTTTGCTCCTCTTTTTCTCTCTGTTTCTCTCTGTTTGCTCTCTTATTCCCATCCCTTCCGTCCCTGCCTCCCGCATGTCCTCCCTCTCTTTCACACCAAACAACTTGTCCTCCTTTCGCTCTCTCACCCAACCCTCTTCTCTTTCCTTCTGTCCTTCCTTTCCCTCCCCTTTCCAATCGGCTCCATTCTTTCATTCTGCCCTCCTGCTTTCGCCTTCCCACCCTCCTTAGGCGACAGGAACCCCAGGGTCCCATCGCTGCTGTTTAATTAATTCTTTTCATCGTGTAAATCAAAAACTGAGCTTGTGTCCTTGACTTGAGAGCTCTCGAGCATGCACGAGCGAACGAATGACACAAACAAACTGAGGGGACCGAGCGCCTCCGTCTCCCAGGAGGAGGCTAAAAGGATCTGCAGTAAGAAGAAAAGGAAAAGAAAAAGAGATTAAAAAAAAAGTTGCTTTACTTTGTTAGAATGTGGGACGGAAGAATGTCTTTCAACAGGCAGGGAGGGGACAGATCTGTGAAGAAAAGCGGGAAAAAGTTTTGGAAGAAGCGAAGTATTCTTGCTGGTGAATCTTGGTGATTTGAAGGAACAACTCTGGGAGAGACAGAGCACTGGAAGGTGTAGATTTTAGGGGAGTTTTTGGTCCTATACATTCCAATATCGATGTTTTTCAAATGCTCACTACCTGAGACTGAAGAAAAATGACGGCATCAGTAATTTCACCAAATGCCAAAGACTGAAATACAGTAATAATCCCAGTGGAGGGAACAACAGTAGGGTGGTGGGGAAATACAGTGACCTTTTTGACACCCCATGTTTAACCTTGTCTGACTAATAAATACTTAAATGTTGGATAAATAAAGACAGAATAAAGCAGAGGGGTAAAAAAGATGTTGAAAGAAGTACTGATGTGCAGAAAACTGAGGCTAAGAGGAGATCTGTGACCCACAAAACACAACTTTGTAAAACCATGCTGAGAGAGGAGGAGAGCGGTGGAAGGAGGGACGGGTCGACAGCTTTGCTTTGACTGAATGTTTTTCACTTTAACGGCCAGTTTATGGAGAAGGGAAGAGGAGGAGGATAGTAGGAAGAAGGGGAAGGGAGAAACCAAATATGAAGAAACCCAATTTTATGTGCTTTTCTTTCATGGCTCTGGTGAATGCCTGTATTTTTAGCAGTGAGCAAGAGGAGGGGAGGATGGTGACAGAGGCAGTAAGGGAAAGAGATAAAGGAGACGAGCAGCTGTATGCTTTGCCTGGTTGTCTTTCTATGCTTAGACAGCAAAGATGAGGAAGAGGGGGGGAAGACGGGGATCGGAGGAGAGAGGGGAGTTGGGAGATGAGACAATGTTCTTTGCTTTGAGGCTCCTGTGAACACTTATCTTCTTAACATCCAGCCAGGAGAAAAGGAGACACAGGGAGCGAATGACAAAGGTTAAAAGTCAATGCATTGTGGTTTGCTTTAAGGTTGATAAATTCCTTTGAGAGCTGGGAAGGGATCCATGTATTTAAATCCATGTATTTATTTATTCATTTTATTTAATGTTTCCAGGAGAGGGCTTGCCAATCAAATGCCATCACAGCTTAATGGCATCATGTCCCTTGGGTTTTCTGTTGACAAAGATTCAATGTCTCCGGTGGCGGTCTCATTCATTCAAGACACTAATGACCCAGTTCTTCTTGTATTTATTCCAAAGTAACTTCTGTTGCTTCTGCCAAAAAACACATCACTTCCTTTGTGCCAGTTTATTTCTCCCTGCAAAAAGTTATCCAAGGAGCCATTTACACCTTGGCTTTGTTACTTCCAGCAGGCCGACCAATATTTACACCCATTGCACCATCTAAAAATACCAAGAGGGACAGCTGAGTCCAGTCTTGGCAATGCACCTTCGTTTTGATATATTCTGCTGCAGTCGTGGCTACTTGGCAGTGTGCATCACTAACTTTATTAGTGTTATACAAAGTTTTGATTTCAGCAAGTACAGCTCTCACAGGTTAGATACATTGCATTAAAACTGAAATGGAGACGAAATTACAAACTCATGCAGTCAAGCACTAATGCATTCAGTGCTCGTGTCACTTGTCTTATGACATGATCTTCTGACATTCATTATATCCTCAATTGTATTTTGAGATACTATTTCCATATAATCTGAATGCTATATAGAAGCTGTATGGATAGAGCCAGCACATTGTTCAGGCAGGGGTGTGCTCTGACTGAAGCAAGAGCTTGTCAGTGAATTCAGAAAGAGAAATGAAATATTCTACCTCTACCCTTTTTCAGTGTTCCTCCTGCTGGAAAGTGTACTAGTTGTGCAGCCCACAGATTCCGCACAGCATGGTTGAAAACTTATTTTACTTTCTGCAAATACCTCCACTTTGGAAACCAGCATTTGTCTTGTTTCTTTTTTTCCCCAAATCTGTGTAAAATCAGACAATTATCTATATCTGGTGTTTGTATATTTATTGGCTCTGTAATAATCCTCATAAGATGAACGTGTCATCAACTAATCTTTCTTTAATCAGCTTCAACTTTCACACAGGTTGACGCAATGTGGTCTAGACTTTAACAGTACTGCCAGTCTTTCATTTTGGTACTAAGCAGATCTACTGGAACCATTCATGATTAAAAGCTAACCCTGTCTTCTAGAAATTACATTTTTATACTATTAATTTGTAACAGAAATATGTTTTCATGAAAACGCAATGTTGCCCGGATTACAGTTTTTATCAACATAATGTTTTCAATGAATGTATCCGCCAAGTTGTAAAATGTTTATACAGAAAATGTTTACTGACAGCGTATTTCGTTTCTTTTCCTACAGTATCTGTTCTTGCAATACCACTCAATCCACTCCTCACAATTAAAGAATGATATTGCTTTTTTTGTGGTGATGTTTAGGTGCTAAAAGCACTCGTTTTAAGTTCAGGAAAGAAGTGAGGAGGTGTTTTTTTTTTAACTTATAAATAGCTGAAACCAGGCTCTTTACCTAATCTGAACCAAAATGCGTTTAGTACCTGAGCCCAACCACATGCGGGAGTTTTGGAGATGTTAACCCTGGTCTCCGATATCAAAAGCCTCCATTCACCCCAAGCACCTTTTGACATACAAAAACACACTACGTCCTCCTGTCACAAAAACTTTGCCAGTGAACATAATCCAGACAGCCATTACTCTTTCCTCAAGATGTGTTGGGCAGATGAATCAGTGGACTATATAAATGTAAAGTCAAATAGACAGGGTTGGCTGGTCTGTTCTTAGCCGCTCTGCTGTAACCATTAGCAGTGAAGCGCTCACATTGATGGTTATCGTTAACGGAGGTAAGTGTGTGGGCATGGTTGGAAAGTTGTCTTTGATTAGGGGGCTTCCTAAAAGAGTTAAATGATCTACACGACAGCTATAAAAAGAACTGACTGAATTGTCTAAATACTAAGGAAAGCTGTGTCACTGCTTTCTCTTATGTCTTCCTCAGTCTAGGACACACAGCTTCAATTGTTCAGCAATGGAATGATGATATTATTGTGTCTTAGGGATATACACACCTCCATAAAGTCCTTCCTGGTGCTTGGCCACTGTTATGGACACCAGTTGGTCTTCCTAAAAGGCAATGCGTTTTCTAAACTATTTATTTCTTCTGAACACCTTTTCTTTACCTCATGAAGTGTTACATCGAGGTCAAGTAAAAGCAGATAGGAAATCAATAAGGACATCATTGTTTTGAAACCTCACATCTGGCCTATTTCTCCTTCACTTTCCCCAGCCCAGATTTTTCACCATTTTGTGATTCAAGCCAGTGACCTCTCTGCCCTGGGGCCCAGAGCTTTAACCTCCAGTCTCCCGCTGCTCTGTTTTTATCAACACACAAGTTGGCATATCATCCTGCCCACAGAGGGAAACATCAGGTGTTTGACAATGGAAAAAAAAAAACAATAATACTTCTCCACGTAGGTTTGTTTGTGCTTCCTGGTGTGACAGTGAAAAATGTCCTCCCCTTCTTGCTGTCAGTAATTGGTTCCTCCTGTCAATAAAAGGTTTACATGTGTTTCATAGCTGACAACAGCACCTGTCCTCACATCTGACGCTTCCCTCTCTCACTTACCCCCCTTATCTTTCCATCGCTCTCAGTCTTTCTCACTCCTGCACCCTTTTCTGTTTTTTGCCTGCTCCATTTCTTTGTTTAACCTTTTTTTTTCTTTCTTTCTGTTATTATGTGGCTCATTCTACCTCTCCTTCTCTCTCATTATCTATTTCCATCTCCGTTTCAGTTTCTTAACAAGCTGCTTCCTGTCTGTCTGGCACAGCTGTTGATTACCTAATTACCTTGCCTTTCACACACACGCACACATCAAAACACAAATACACGCACACTCGCTCACTCTCTTTCACACACAGACACGCAAAGAGAAAGATTGCTAGGGCTAAAGTTATTGTTTACAATCAATCATGAAGGCTGTGTGCCTGACACAAAGTTTTTATTTCGTAAAAAAGAAGCGTGATTGGTGTGTGTCTGTGTGTGTGTGAGAGAGAGAGAGAGAGAGAGCATGTCCTAATACCGCGTCTTTTTAAAGCTCATTCCAGCTCAGTAATACCACATATTGCCTGTAAATTTACAACAACAGATCGGGCTCCTAAAGAGACCTCGTTATGAAACGTAGCCTTCTGGGGCACAGCTGATTTATGTATGACACTACCAGTGACTGTTTTTATGACATTGTTGAGCTAATTGATAGAGGGGACATTGATATACATGTAAAGGACAAAGCCAATGGCATGAGGAGTGAAATAATATATTGTGATTTAGTTTGGGCAGAAATACAAGTATGTGCTCCATTAGTAAATGTATGTTTGTCAATGTTTCTCTCCAAATGCTCACAGCTGCGTGATGAAGTTGAGAAGAACGTTTTTCAACCTTCATACAGTGTTTTCTTTCACCTTTTCTGTCAGCGAGAAAGAAGTGGTAATGTTCTGTTGTCTCTTCAAGCCTAAGAGCAGCCTCTGGGTCCATCTCTTGATTTGTTTTGCTCAGAGATTATGTTTTATGGTTTAACTTATTTGCATGAACACATGGCAAAGTCTAAAAAAAAAGGAGGATGTACAATCTGTGCAGGTGAGACATAAAAACCACAATTGGTGTCGCAAAAAATATCTCACCCCTAGAGGAAAAATAGACAACAACCAAGCACATAACATCAAGCTGAACACAAGGGAGAATGGACAAACAACAGAATCCATAAATAGCACGCAAGGACAATAAAGTATAGCCTTAAAGCCGAAGAAGTGATAGTGTTATAATAATAGGAAAGGTGTGTGTGTGTTTTAATTCTAATTTACATTTAAAGACACAGAAAGGAAGAGAGTGTGTATTGCACTACTTTCTTGATGTGTGTGTGTGTGGATATGTCAAAAATCTGTCTTGTATGCTGTGGTATCTAACTGGCATATTTTCCTATGTTTGCAAATATTGGTTTGGACAGGAACAATAAGTAAGACTTAAAAAAATTGTTTTTCAGATTGGATATTCCCTTAAGGTTTTGACTTAAGCCCGGCCAGTGACGCAAGTTGGTTGACTACAAGTAAAATCCATTTCCATCCCTCTGTCTCTCCGTCTTCCCCTCTCTCTTCTCTTGCTTCCTTTTCGATCTCTTTTCTCCTTCCCCCATGTAATTAAATCCAAAGGTGTTTTTTGGCATGAGATGGAGTGCAGAAGTGGTTATTGCCAAAGAAAAAAAACAACAAATAACAGATGAAATAGGTCAACTATTAAATGAAATGACAGCTCTGTCCCATTTCACCCTTTCACACCCTCCCTTTCTACTGCTATTGACTTTTCAACCTCTTTCTCTCGCTCTTCGCCACCTCATTTTAGCATCGGTGGAAACCTCTTTTTCTTTTTCTCCGTCCATCTCTCTCGCCTCTCTCTGTGATTAACGGTTCTGATTATGTGTGCCAGGATACCCATTAGCTTGGACACATGCAATGGCCGCTGACCTCCTTTCCATTACACACAAACACACTCGCACACACACACATGCTGTAGTTAGAGTTAGGTTTTCACCATAACCCACAAACATACTCACAGACCCACATGTACACATGCTTCCACACACTTTTTCTCGTACACACGCTAATGCTCTTGAGACTAATTATCAGTCAGGTGTGTCATCTTATATTTATTTGGGCCAGTGAGGTGCTAACAAGCATTTCTCTTTCCTGTTTTGCTTTTTCTCTGTTTTGCCATCTGTCTGCGTTCTCTGCTCTTTTCACTTCTGTCTCGCCATTTTCTTCCCTCTCTCTCTCTCTGTCTTCCTCCCTTCTACCCGATATTGCTGAGGCAAGAGTTTTACAGGTTGTGTTCAGTGTCACATCCAATGAAAAACTGCCAGAGACAAGGCGGTGAAAAAGAAGCGCTATGCTGCATTACAATCAGACCGAAACAAAGGTGTGGTTTTGTGTCAGGCAACTGCTGCAAGTTTTACTCAAGGAAAATGGTCTCAGCAGTCTTGCTGTAGTCTCAGTGATGTAGTGGCAAACAAAAAGGTGCATGGACTCTGACCTCCTGTTTGTGGCTCTCACAAGACAAATAACCACCAAAAGTCCGATATAAACAAAACTCAAAGTGAATTCCTTAAAAGCAAAGTACACCACATGGCTTTTCCCAACCTAAGGCTCTGATCCCAATCACACTCATGGGCAGTTTTGACAGTATTGCTGTTGTTAGGCAACCACATAATTGTCTGTCCATCTCTTGTGTGCCCGTGTTAGTGATAACTGTCTCTGATATCCATCAACAGAAGCTACTTACTTATCTCAACAGAGTTAAATCTCACAATTATCTTTCTGGGCACCACATTGATAATTAGCCATACATTTTAATCATTTTAATCGATTTCTTAAACAAGTATAGAAACAAATTATAAGTTAAATCATGTAAACATTGCAAAAATTGCATTACTATGCCATCTTTCCAATCGCAGAGGACTGTTTATCTTGTATGTTTTAACAGTATGTGTTACTAAATAGAGTAAGGCTAAACTGTCTCAACCACCTGGTTACAAACTCTGATTTCTGCTTCATTTCAATCCAGATTTATTAGGTTTGCCTGCATGCTAGTATTCATATGTGCATGTATATGTTTGTGTATAGCCAGCCAGATTTGAAACCATCTTAACATCTTCACAGAGAGGTCAGTCGAAGTTAACCCCGAGCCATCTTTACGCTTGACCTCTTCTGTCTCGTAACACACGTGGATACATACACTACACATGCAATCGTACTCGCATGCAGTCAGATACCAAGGCATATGTACGTGCATGTATAGACTACATAGATGTGCAGGCAGACATCGCGATGTGTCCTCACATGCATGCATGATGGATAAGCATGCCTCATGAGCAGAGAGAAGCCTACAGCACCAGAGAGAACTGTCTGTCACTGTTGGAAAGTCATGAAAACAGTGTAATTGGGGGGTGACAATAAAAATGGACCTCATTCCCCTTTAAAAATGTGTGGATTTTGTGTTTTCTGCGTTTGAGTGTCATGTTAGGAACACGGAAAAGAGGTTGATTAAAAAAGAGTAACTTCCGAGGGCTCTGACATTTAAAAATCACAGCAACCCATGAAGCTTTCATTAAAATTTCCACTTCTAAAGTTGTGAATATCACACCAGTGTGTCAATCAAATGGAGTCTTGTAAATACAGTAAACACGACCCCACTTGAAAGCACCATTACTTAGATCTCTCCCTTCTGCATCTATGGAGTCCTGTCATGAGCTGTGTGCACCTGCTGTTTTGTCTGACCGAACTACAAGTGTAAGTTAAATATATTTGTGTGTGTGTGTGTGTGTGTGTGTGTGTGTGTGTGTGTGTGTGTGTGTGTGTGACGTGAGCTAGCTGGCAGAGGGCCAAGCTGTGGCCAAAACTTTGCCCCTTAAGGCTAAACATTTCTTCCGCTCTGATTAGCACATTAGCATGTCCCATGAAATGGCCAGGGACATTAGCATGGAAGCTAACAAAAAGGGCATCGACCGCTGCATTTGGTGACATTTTATGCTAGTTCATTGTTAATCGATGCTATGCTAAATAGAGGTAAGTGGCTGATAATGTGCTTTTCGAGAGAGCAGGGCGGGAGGGTGGAGGATGCTGGCGTGTCAGACAGGAAATGAGGGAAAGCAAAACAGGGAAGGGGAGAGTGTCTGAAAAGGGGGGGGGNGGGGGGGGTCTCACAGTGAATTTACTCACAAAGTACACTGTTAAATACAACACAGCCGTACCCACACATGAGCACACACTCCTTATAAAGCATTTAAATGGCTTTTTTTAACAATTACGTTTTCAATTCATTTTCACTGCAGCTCATTTCCTCATAATCAGAGTGCTTTGATTCTAATCTGCTAATTTGCTTTGGTCTTTTCTGAAAGTTGCCATGTCTTTGGCAGTAACACCGATAAAGTTTTTCTTCTTGGAGTTTTTTAAGGAAGAAAAAAAAAAGCTTGTACAAGACGAGAGAGAGCGAGGAGAGACTGAAACAACGGTGTCACTGCTCTTTTAATGCTGACATAGTTTAAGGCCTCTGCGATGAAAAGGGGATTTATGTTGATACTTTTAATCCGTCATGCCGAAGTGTCGGGTTGCTATGCCCTCGAGCAAGGCACATGCCCCGGATTAATCACTTGTGATCCTCGCAGACAGTCACTGACTGTTTCTTTCTCTTTTTTTTTCCCTCTGCGTACAGTAAGTGTGTGCGCTGGGAGAAATACATGTAGTAGTAGATGGCACGTGCCCACACACACACAGTCAGAGTTATGCACAAGCATGCACTTGTTCCACCTTTGTACTTTGATTTAAAGGTTCTTGGAAGATTTATCCTCCTACATTTTCTCTGTCTCACACACACACACACACACACACACAGACACAGACTTGTTCAACCTTTGAAACCTGTACTTATAAGTTCATGGGAGATTAATTCTCCTACTTTTTCTTGTCACACACCAGTGCTTCTTTTCAACTTCCTTCTCTCTTTCTGTCGCCTCTCTGCATCTCTTAACACACAAGTACCCACACAGATAATTATATGTACATCTAGTAAATGTGCGCACAGGGATCACACATACTCAGATGGGACTTACAATACAGATAAGCCTCATTGTCTTTGGTTCTACCGATTTATACCAAAATATTTTTTTAAACTAACAAATCAATTGATGATAGAGCAATAAAATCACTTTTCACACCGACTTTATGTCCCATTGATACAAAAAATTGTTGTGTTTCTTGCCAGAAGTTGAAGATGGGGGAGAAAATGCAAATAGTATGGTACAGACTAACTCCCAATGGTTCTAACGAGGTAGAAGCCAAATCTTCCGTTGCCGTTCCACCATTTTTGGCACTGTTTGTGGTTATAGTGTGTGTTTAAGTGGCCAGAATGAGACAAAAACATCAGAAATAGATTGTTTTTCAATTTCACGTCACTATATCAAATTCTGTCTTCACAATGCCTGAACTTTGTCGGAGGCTTACCAATCTTTAAATTGCCTCTGGGCCTCCAAAATGTTTGAACCACTCACCGTGTTTGCTGTTGTGGGTTTTTAAAACTGGCGCTTGTAAAACGCTGTGGAAATTGCAAGTCTATTGGACCAATCAATAGCGTTCAGCACTGTATCGGAGAGTACTAAGGGAGTTTTTTGGGTGGCTTCTTAAAATGGTTCCTGGGTTTCTGGAAAGGTTTCTGAACTGGAAATGAAAATATATGACACACACAGACCCACAAAGACAAAAAAAGGTACACATATATAGACATACAGATTATATACTGATGCACAGGATATAAGTTTGTGTATGACACCCACTCCTATTCTTGTCTATGTCTCTTTCTCTCTTTTGTACTTTCTCTCCTTCTTTTTCTGTCTTGTTCACATTCTGTATCTGTCACCCTCTGTCTGACTTCCCTCTCCCCCCCCTCCCTCTCTCTCTCCCAACCTCTTATTATCACTGCCTCTTGATCTCTAACTCTCTCGCTACAACCAAGTCCCTGTTTCTCTCCTTCACCATCTCTTCTTGGCTCTCTCTCATCTCTCTCTCTCTCCTCCCCTCTTTCTTACACACACATTCAGATTTGCAAAGAGCTCTCTGTTCCTTCTCCTAATTTTCCCTTCTTCGCTGCCGCTCCCGCTGCCCCCGCACTCCGCTCGCCTCACTCTCGCTTCTCTCTCGCTGTCTCCCTGCCTGCCCTCATTTTTCATCAGTAACTAATAGTGCTGGACTCGCCACTTAGGCTCAGCAGAAGTGTGTTTGTGTGTGCGTGCGTGTCACATTTGTTTCTTGATTTTTTTCATAACGAATAATGCTTTTACGGTCGCTAAGCTTCATACTGGTGAGTCAGTTAAGATGCCACTCTTCAGTAGTCTACACACACTAAAAATAAAGGGGCTGGGGGAAATGTACAGGGGTTTTCAGACTGTAACCATCGGGAAACCCAAGGAGGCTCCGTGTGGGATCGAGTTTCCGAAGAATTTCCCCGTGAGGTGTCGAAAATGTGTATTGGGTTTACCACAGTAGTCTTTAGGTTTGGAGACTACAAGTTTATAAAAGAAATCTGGCATCACAAACAGGGGTGTGAAGTTTGAAAGATGTAGGCCAAGAAAAGATGTGCGTCCAAGAAAGACAGTATCGACCTGTATTATGAGAAACGTTCTGTAGGATCCACGTTTTTGGAGTTTGGAGCAAGAACTTTATGATAACTTTATGTCAGAGTTCAGTACATGTACGAACAACTCTTCCAAGTGCAGCCGTATGAATGGTGATGCGTTCGTTACTGTTGTGCATACTGAATGGTGATGTGGCCGCTTAGCTTACGAAAAAGCAAATGAACTGCAAAGTAAGTGACTTCAAATCTTTGAACTGAACAGAACTGAATGAAGTGATTTGAATTAGCGAAGTGAAATGTGATTCATACCTCTAAGAAATAATGTAACTTCTAAAAGAATAAATAGTCAGTGACATTAAAGTCAATGGGGTGGCACAGTGGTGCAGTGGTTAGCACTGTTGCCTCACGGTAAGAGGGTTCTGGACCCTTCTGTGTGGAGTTTGCATGTTCTCCCTGTGCATGGGTTTTCTACCAGGTGCTCCTGCTTCCTTCCACAGTCCAAAGACATGCAGGTTAGGTTAATTGGTGACTCTAACTTGCCCTTAAGTGTGGATTTGAAGGTGAGTGGTTGTCTGTGATTGACTGGCAACCTGTCCAGGTTGTACCCCGCCTCTAGCCCAGTGTCAGCTGGGATCGGCTCCAGCCCCCGCGACCCTTTAAGGATAAGTGTAATAGATCATGGATAATGGATAAACTCAATGATCTTATTTCTAAGAAAAGTGAAGATATCTGCTCTTTTTTAAAATCTAAATTCTTTTCTGAGAATCACGGTCTTGTTCTTCATCCCACCTAGCAAAGTATTACTCAAATTTCACAAGATCTTTTATCATAACACAACTACTGATTGGATCATTTTAAATTTTTTGTTGTGACAGATGAAATAAATAATAAATGATAAGAAAATGATAAAAAGATTCCTGCACAAATAGCCTAATCAGGAAGGTAAAGATGCTGTGCCTGTGACTGAAAGGTTCCAATCCTGGATCAACTGATCAACCACGACAGTCATGACAGGTTAAGTGCAGGTAAAATGCTATCAACCCCCTTTAAAAATTGACAACAAACAAGGCGCTTAACCCTTAGTTACTCCAGCCTATGGTTGGTTCTGGGAGCTCACACTGCATAAATGTGCGCAAGAAAGTTGGTGTGAAAGTTGATGAAAAAGATGATTCCTCAGTCAACAATCCCTGAATAAACAAAGTTTAAAAAGAAAAGACGGTGCTGCTGCTTTTCACTCCTAGTAATTCTTCAGAAGTCAGGAGGAAGTGAGGTATTGATGGACAACAAATCTGCTTCCAACATGCACTTTCTCTCAGTCTGTGTGTGTGTGTGTGGCATTGATCTAAGGAAGCAGCTCCCATAAATTCAATCAGTCCTATCCATTCTGGGGCTGTTGACTTTTAGCTGCCCGGCTCCCACCTTGAGAAGCATGGCTACTTTTATGGAGATAGGCCATTCATTTTCCTCTCTCTTTCTCTTTCTCTGTATTCCTCCCCATCCCTCTTTTTCACTCGCACATTGACTTTTCATTTTCTGTCTGCGTCTGTATGTCTGTGATTTGTTATTTCTATTTTTCTCAGTCTGAAGGCGCTGTTATTGGAGCTCTCCACCATGTGGTACCTTGCAATTCCAAAACAATGTTTCTCCCTTTTCCTTTAAAACTCAGTGACAACAAGAGACACCAATGGCAATTACTATATTGCATTTAAAATGGCAAGCTTTGAGGAGTGAAGTGTACAAAACACAAAGGCATTTGTATAAATAGTTAGTGAGGGATTAAAAAGCCAGCCAGATGGCTAATACTGTATGCTGTGGAAGGAAATCTCATATTTCGCAATTACAAGGAAAATGTACAAAACACTTGGAAAATAGTGCCATCTACAGCCAATCAATCCCAACACTATCAAACACAATGAAAATGTATAGTTAACAGCGTGCCAAAGGTACACCAAGTATGTTCAACCTTTAGCCTCCATGTCAGGTACACCACGCACACTCGTGCACTTTTGACTCATGTAATTTATAATGACATGGAAACCTTTTTACTTTAAGAAACTCAAACTTCATAACTAGAAATTTCCACAGTATTGGAGGGTCAGGTACATGGAAGTGCGATTGTAATTTTCTGAAAGTTTGACTGATTATATTGTTCGGGAAGTTCATCTGTATGCATCTACTGCCCTGGGTTTAACCTTTAACCATTATCCAGGGAAACTTGGCTGAGCACACATGCTCTTCTGCACAACACCCTGCATAATATTTACACACTTAGACAGATTTACACGTGTGCTACTTGTATAACCAGTCGACAACAGTTGGATATTTAGTCTTTGGGCAGTTTGGACTTAGTTCGTGCTTTGTGTTACCACAGTACTACTAGGTGCGTTATGGTGGATTACAGGAGATAAAATATTGCATTTACACATAGAGAATGTGACAAGAAGGGAGTCCAATCAAGAGATGTATGTTTTTCAAACTAAACTGAAGTTTCAAAAAGTTATAAAAATTGAGCGTCTTTGACCATAGATTTGTCTTTGAATATAGATTGCTTCTGCTTATTGTCATTATGTTCCTGTGTGTTTACCGCCCACCTGCAAACTATAATTTCTTCTGGATAACAATAAAGTTGAAGATAAAGATAGCCATTATGTGTCTAAAAGTGGTTTTCACTGGTTTCAATCGGTCCAAACAGCATCTAAAGGAGCATGTAAGGTCCTTGCATGACCGAGATGAGAGCTGCGCCTTCCTTGTGGCAGACGTTATGCTAAAGTCTAGGTATCTGAAGGCAAGAGGATGAATATGTCAAACTCATGAATGTTTTGGGGCTGAGGGATATACAGCGGGAAAAGATGATCTGGCTGTTTGTATTTAAATGCCATTTGTGCCAGTCTGCCTGGAAGCATTTAAGGAGTTTTGGTATTCACAGCTGCTGTTTTTGCCATCTGTTATGTGTGTGTGAGCTGCTAAAATTGTGAGTCTGACTTGGTCTTCTTGTGTGAGATGTCTCCTTAAAGAAAATCAAAAGTCCAAACCTCCTTCCTGTCACTCTCTCCTCCCTCTATGTCTCTCACTGTCTCCTCCATAAAGTGACCTGTCTGCCCGCCACTCTAATCGACAGTAAGTGTTCTGATGCCAGAGGTGTCAACACACACAAAGTGTCCCTAGCATTTACTTGCCAATTGACTCTCAGAACACTGTGTGGGAGTGTGCGTGCCTGCATGTTTGTCTATGTGTACCGAGACCTTTCCGAAAGCCGAACTCTGCCCTATACAGGACAAACGACGTTGGCAGGAGCTGTCATTTGAGATGCATTAATGCAAACACACAAACATGCACAAGCGACAGGGCATTCAGAATTTTTATATCACCCTTTTGTCTTGAATTCTTGGTGCATGATGTCACCTCCCTTTTTCTTTCCCTTTTCACCCCCTACTCCTTTCTGTTTTTTATTCCTTTCTGTTTCCACTTTCTTCTACTCCCCTCATTCTCTTTCTCTCTGACCCTGATAGTTTGATTGACAGGGTCACTGGTGTGAGCCAGAGAATTGAACCCGCAGGCTCGTTTCACACTGCGGCCAGACCACTTACCATCTGACATAGGGGGCTTCCGGCATGGTGGGAGCTTGGCATGTGGCCCTTCAAAACAGTCGCAAAGATACATGCAAACATGCACATGAACAGAAACATGTACTGCATGCTTGCACATGTGCACACACATGCATGTACAGTATAAACCCACAACTGCACACACACATACCATTAAGTGACTGTGGAAACTCTCTCTTCTCTTTGATAGCTATTTTTTTTTGTAGAGTGACAGATTGAAAATGAACCCAGTGCCCTTGATGGGAAGTGGAGGTACAATAGCTCTCCTTCTTTCTCTCTCTTTCTGTCCATCTATCTTCCTGGCTACTACAGCTGTCCCAACTCCTATTCAACCTTTCTCTCACTCTTTCACCATCTCTTTCTCACTGATCCCTGCCTTCCAACCCACATGTGCACACACACACACCATCACCCCACCTCCCTCTGAGCTGTCAGGGAGAGGAGGCAGAGAGGCGAAGAGCTTGGCCTTCTGGGAGTTGGTGTTTTATTTTTTTTAAAGGCCTGAGTGGGCCCTTGGTCTGCATAGCTGACAGGCTGGATTTGATACCTGGCCTGATTCAGTCACTCTCTCAGCTCCGCCCAGCCCAGCCCAGCCCAGCCCAGCACGTCATGGCACGGCACAGATGCCCCTGTGTATATTATTAGTGGCTAAATATACGCAAGGCACAGTCCCAAAAGTGGTGGTTCATTGGACGGAGGAGGGGTTGTGTGTGTATGTGAAGGGGAGGGCATCAGACTTTGTCACTTGGAAAATATATTTCTAAAGGCGTCTGTGAGGCGTCACCATATGTGAGAGGTTTATCAGTATATCGTAAAGGATCATTAACACTTACTGAAGGTGTTAATCGTCTTCCTGTTCCCCTCACTTCCTCCTACTTTAGATGAGAGAAGGAGATGCATTATGATAGTGTCAGTATAAAGTTCATTAGATGAAGTAAAAAGCACTTTATTTCCTCATATAAAAGTGACAGTGAAAGTTCTTTATCGAGACCAAGGACTATTTTGAGGTGGACATTTTTTGACAATTTATGACAATTTTTTTAAACTAAATGCACATGACCAAAGCCATTTATAATGAGCCTCTGAGAAATGGCAGTATTTCACACACTCTACTTAAGATTATTATGAAGGACACACAACTAAAAAGTAGCTCTAGTCTTTGTAGTACTCATATAAACAGGAAGTGTGCGAGTTGAGTTTGGTGGATAGATGAATGCTGTAAATTTGGTATCAAGTTGAAGAAAATTGCCTGATGTAAATGTAATTTATTTTATTTAATTATTAATATTTTTTTTTAGCACAGGTGACAGTGATAGTGTGACAGTGAGCCAGCATGCACAACACCAGGACCTTGAAACTTTATTATTTGCACCTGTGCTTCCTTCTGTGAAATGTTAAAATGTCTTCTCTGAAAAAGGACTACGACAAAGGTTTACCTTTACCCAGAGCCAGAATGTTGTACTGGCCTAAACTTTAAAGGCCTGCACACACCCACACAGGCGTATTCAATTACTCTGGCTAATTATATTACTTCTCAGTTGAGGTTCTAGGAAGGATGCTATTTGGCCGCAGAGGGTGCAAGGACATTGATAGAGAAGGATTAGAGTGAAGTGTTGAATTAGAATCTGTATAATACACAACTTGTGGAATGCTGTTGTTAGGCAGCTAGCCACTTACTAACCCTGCTTTATGCTTACAACCCTGCCCCGCTATTTCCTGTCCCCTCTGCTTTTTGCTATAGCATGTGAGTAAATTTCACCATGGTAATTCCGGTCTGACCGCAGCATAATGCTAATCACAACACTGTAAATTGTACCACAAAACCAACTAGAAGTTCACGGGGGTGTCAATCAATCAATCGAAGGATACATACAGGCTAAACAACAGATATTGTTCAATTTTAACCAAAGTTCTTGTACTTGACTTAACGATTTTAGCTAACCTTTTCAAACTGGTGAAAAATGTCCACTTTTTGCTACAGTGTTCCATAAACGGCGAGCACAGTCTTCACACAATTTGCATCAACATGTAATCACCATCAAACCCTGACCTTCGGTGAAGATTTAATAACCAAATGATGGGTAACTAAATATTATAATGCATATTTGAGAAAGTACAAACAGCACAGATAAAAGTCATAACCATACATAAGTTCAAAAAGATAAGAGGTGTTTTATTTTTTTACTTTTTTTTTTTTTACATATTTAATCCTTGTTTTTTGAGGTACCGTGTGTTGCCCTGTCAACCCAGTTTTAGGGGGCATTTAGGAGCTCTTCTGGGCTCTACTTTCCCTTGAGCATCTCTTAATTCGTGACTTTAGACTCTCCTTTTACCCTTCCTCTCGACTCCCTATCCTTGCATCTCCTTAGCATATTTTAATAGTAGAGTCTGATAGCAGAGGATTGGCCTTTTATCGCTGCTCTTCTCTTGCCCTCTCTTCTTCTCTTTAGTCTCCTCTCCTCTCTCTTCTCCTCTAACCAGTGTTTTTCACTCTATTTGTTGTGATAAATGACTGTTAGATGTGATTTCCCCAGGATCACATCTCTCTCAGGGCCACACACCATAATTAGACGGCATGATTAATAATTCATTCTTTCTCTTTTTTCTCTTTCGGAGTCTCTGTCAGAGTGTGTATATGTGAATGTGAGTGTGTGTGTGTGTGTGTGTGTGTGTGTGGGCGTGCAGAAATCCATCATACAGTATAAAGCCAGCGATTTAGTCATTTTCCATTCTGAAGCCAAAACAATAAAAAAGTTATGATAAAAACAATGAAAATGAGTTCACCGCGGAGACAAAGAGTTTACACGCCAGTGTGACACAAAGAAGAAACATTTAAAGCAACGAAAACACAAAGGAGTTCCCCCAAAGACACACACACACCAGTCTGTGTGCAAGTGTGTGTCTGTTCATCATCCCACCCACAGGTAATTGATTCAACTTTCCACATAAAGGAAGTATTAGAAACACTGCATGATGCACACATACACACACGTACACATAAAGCATCATCCTTCCATAATATTAATATATTTTTACATCTCTCTGTGTGTATACTTTAGTTGGTGAATGTGTGTCTTCTTTTACATGCATGTACAGTATGTGTTTTGTCAGTGTTAAAGGTTTTATGAGGTGGCTTTTAGATCAGCTTTTCCTCTATTTTTCCAGCAAGGTGTTTCATTAACTAACATCAAAAAATCTATCAGAAATAAGTCTGGCTGAGGGGGAAAGGTCCTCACAGAGATTCTGGTGTTGTTTTGCAAAGGAAAATGTGATATATAATGACAAAGAAAAAGATGAAACAAGAAAAAAAGATGTGTTATTAGCTGTATGTCCTAGCTGAAAATGCAACTTTGTATACTGACAGTTTTTAATTTAGGTTAGTTGCTAGAGACTTACAGTAATATTTAAAAAATCATGATAAATGTGCCCATTTACAAATTCTGCGATTTTCTTGAGTCTTACATACTGAACGAATGCTGAAATTCTAAACTGAACTGACTTAAAAAGTATTTACTTTAAATGAACTGCTTAAAAGTTTAATCAGAAAAATTAGTATTGTACAAAAAAGGTGTCTGCTTTATCCTTATTTTAAAAACTGCTTCGACTTAAATTTACAGTAGAGGCCTTTAGTGCTTGGTTTACACCTTATCCTTGTTATATGTTGTTTATTATATGTATTTAATGTTGAGAGAACACAAATTTACTTACAGGTACAGTGAATTGGGCCTTGATTTTGTATCTGTCTACTTAGATTATTCATGATAAACCAGGTGTATAACCAGATGTGTAATTATCACTTAGACATTTCACATCATGCAGAACAAATGGACATTGTTTCAAAATGAAAGTATGAAAAACAAAGCTGTTAGTGCAAGTGCTCACTGGTGTAAATGGAAACTGATGAGTTATTTTTTGTTGTGCAGCTCACTTTTGGTGTTTTACAACTCAGTTATCTTCTGTTGTCTGCCAAAATGTGTTGTTGTTTACCTTAAAAGTTACGCTCCCTGAATTTATTACAATGCCAAAGTCACTTATTGATTTAAATCTGTAATTTCTCTTTCTTCCTATGTCTACTCACCTTTGTATCCCTTCACCTGCATCTTACTGTCGTCTTTCTCTGCCTACCTTTTTCTCTTCTCTCTGTCTGCATGCATCTCTCTGCAACTGAGAATGTTGGGGTGCGCGGCCGTCAGTGAGTTTTTTGCTATAGTATTCAAGCAGAGTGCTGCGGGCCAGTCAGTGCAACACAACAAACAAAGTACATTCTATTTTGGCTACTTACTCCTCCTGTTTTGTTGTGATATGTTTCATTAAAGAACATCAAAAGTCAAAAGTCTTTATTGCTCTTTTCATTTCTCGAAATTTCACACTGTATGTGCATATTTGGTAATCACAGCAATGCCAATGTATTTTTTTCTTCATCCTCTGCTTTTGTTTCCGTCTTTATTATTCTGTTTGTTGTGTTTGCTGATCTAAGTGTTTTTCCCCTCTCCAATTCTTCTTTCTTCCTTCTTTGTTATACTTCCTTCTCCCCGCCCTTCGCATTTATTTTCTTCCTTTTTTGTTTACTTTTTCCAACACTGTTACATCAGCTAGACTACTTGATCTCTTTACATTTCCCCCCTACATATAAAATAAATTAGATTCTTCATTTCCACACACAGATTGGTATAGATTTCTTTTCCAGAGAGCAGGGAATATAATAAGTAAACATAACTGGTCATTAAACAGTGGGTACACCACTGGAGGGAAGTTTGTAGTCATGCCCATGTTTCATTTGGTACCATTACAAACAAACAAAAAATAAAAAAACAGACTTTATGCGGGCTATTTTGCATATGCCACGGTTAATGTTCACTGTGGGAGTTGAGTCCTATTCAAGCAAAAAGCCACAAGACGCAGATTACTTAAAACCCTCTTGGCTCTTCTACCTCATTGTAAATCACAGTGTGGAGTGGATTACTGTTTTTTATAAAACACACCACTGCGCTAAAATGTCTAAATGTTCATTTTGTTTCCACAGTAAGTGGCAGGTATGTGGTGTGAAACTTCGTCGACTGAGCCAGCAGGAATCCCCCAGTAACAGTTTTACTTTTAAGCGGCAGTAATTAAATCTTATCATAATGGTTGTAATTGTACTGTTTTCGTTTAACAGCTCTCCCATCACACACACACACAGCGAACAGAACAGCGAAACCCAGACACTGCTCCAACGTGCTGTTCTTTTAGCTGAGCATGACCTCTGACCTGCCCAGATGGGGGTAAATGAAAAGAATACGGTATCAAATCAAAACATAATACACTCAAACAGAAATACCATGATGATGGTCTGGAGGTGCAATGATCTGAATCCTTTCTCACCTTCCTACAAAAAGCCATGCATTCTTTCTTTTTTTAAGACAAATGGTCATTGCTCAAATAAATTAAAGAAAGAAATTTCATTTTTGTCCCGGCAGGGCCAAGTAGCCCATATCTCAAAAGGCGTGTCTTCGCCTCCCCGGACAAATATCATAAAAGCACAGAAATATCAGAGAAGAGGGAGAAAAGCAGAGATGGATGTGATATCTAGTGCCGCATTAAATCAATATCTGATTACAGACGCTGAGGAAAGGTTAGAGTGGGTGTCTGTCTGTGTGTGTGAGAGAGCAAGAAAGAGCGAGACAGGTTATCAAGTTGGGACGGAGGTTGTGGGTGACGGCATCAAATGTTACATCTGTGCCTCCACTTGTGCGGGTTTTTTTGGGATTTTAAAATGCATTTGTTGTGTTGTTGTTTGGTGGCTGTCACTCTGCTTTTGCACCAGATTTTTCACATAGCCCCCACAGATCAATATTGTGTGACTGTGTGTGTGTGTGTGTGTGTGTGAGAGAGAGAGAGAGATTGGCAAAGGGGGATTTAAGCGCAATAGGAACCAATAAAGTGTAAATCAGAGCAGACATGCTGTACAGTCAGGTTATTTCTGCCAAGGTTTTGGGGTTTCTTTGAGGCAGCTTTGTATTTACTCCCAGAGGAAGAAAACCCTGACTCTGACACTAACACCAAACATTTCAGTGAAAAGTTTGTCTTGTAATCATTACAAACAAAGAGACCAGGACCTATTTTCTTCTTTCTCCAGTAACAAGCTAAACCTAATATGATTAATAGCACAGACCAACAAACTTTCCAGACTTTTGTCTGTCTTTAAAAAAGTTGTCTTGCTTTTTAAGCAGTTACAGCATATCAGTCGTAGTTTTAACATGGTAGGCTGATGATTACATGTAATGACGGAAGAGAACTGGAATTATCAGCTCTAAAGGAAAATGTGATTATCAGTAGATGGAATGTTTTAGTACATAATGGTGCCTGGAGGGAAAAGCAAAGTGTTTTTGTGTTTTTGGTCCAGTAATTCTCCGATGTTTTGTTCTCTATCATGTCCCCCCTTCCCGTTTTGATTTTTGTTTCGCCTGCAGAGGCTGAGACATTTCAGGTTTCTTTGTCTTATTGCGCTTTCCCACTTTATTTTTTTAGTCTTTACATTTCTCACCTAGAACTCACCAGTGCCTTAACGCATTAGTACTAAGTTCATTGAGGACCGATTGGGAGGCAAGACTGTTCTGACATATGAAAATCCTTTTAAAGTTACTCAGCAACAATCTGTAATTTTATCAGAGTTTAAGCTAAAGTCGCTTGCTTTTAGGAAAGGGGGGTTGTATGAGGCAACTGAGTGGGTGGAGATGTGTCGGACTTAATGAGATCTTTAGAGATATGTGGAAATGGAACGCCGGGAATTCACTTGTTAGCGGCGCATCATCTGTATCTCATCAAGATGATAATTCACATCTTGTTATTTTGCAGCAATTAGACAAACCAGAACAGTCCTAATGGAGTCTAATGCCGAGAACCTTGCTGAGATGTAAAATCTCTCTCTGCATATCTTTCTTTCATTTACTTGCATGTCTCTCGCCTGTTTATTTCTTTCTGCCTGTATTTCTGTATCGCACTCTGTCTCTCTCTTCCTCGCTCCATCTTATCTCTTCCTCTTGGTCTTATCGTCTTCTCGTTTGTCTCCTCATATCTCTCCTTCATTCTGCTCTCGTCTCCTTTCTCGGGCTCATCAACTCTCTTTTGTCTTTTCTCGCAGGCTTTCATGTATTTGAAAGTTTAAAATCAGACAAAGAGCAAATATGGCAATTATTGCCACCATACAATCACAGAAACAGCCACAATACCTTTTCTATAGTTGAGATATGGCCTGCAATCAGTTATTTACATTCTTGTAGTGGCAGATTAAAAGGTGAGTAAAGTATGAACTCAAATATTGGCCAATAAACCTGGGCTCTAGGCTCTAGCCTCTATTGCATCTTCTAGTAATTAACATTTTTATATAATTAAATATATTTATTTATTCTCTGCCACCGACTGCTATGGCCATTTATTGTATATCCAGTTCATTAAAACATTCACATTTTACATGTGAGCACTGTGTCTGGGACTGACAGACAGACCAAATGTCAAAGTAAGAGTCCAAAAAATGGACAAATGGTCACAAAACATTTAAATTTGAATCATCATGAATCATCAAAGTCTGTGTGATGGCTTTTGGTGTTGAATGGTGAAGTTAAGTGTATTATGAAAATCCATATGTTAATTGTGATGTCAACATTTGTATTCAATTTTTTTCACACCTTTTTTTTTAGCAGCTGTCTGTTTCACTCGAAGGCCCATAATCTGAAGCCTCCCTTGACAAGTTGTATTGTTGTCAACATTCTGTCCAAGATTTTGAATGAGCCACATTCGAGATTAAGATGCAAGTAATTAATTAATGCCAGCACCATCTTGAAGCTCTTCAGGCTTGGCTAAATGTTCCCCTCTCCCGTCTTCCCTAACTCTTTCTGCTGTGTGCCGCCAAAAAAAACCCAAGCATTAAATCTATAAAAATACTCTGAAAAACTAGAAAAGACAAAACATGACGCTTGGGAGACCATCTAAGTATTCATACACATACACACACAGGTGCAAACGCACACTCGTGTCCCTTTGCTGAGCCTCTCTTAAAAGCATTTGCATGTTGCATACTGGTGTAGACTCGGGTGGGGGGTCTGTGTTTGTCCCCTCGTGTGTATGTGATGGAAAGAGTGTGTGTCGCTGTTGGTAAAATGAGGAAAGAAGGAGAGAGAGTGTGAGTAGTTTTTTTTT
>NTHP01000256.1:597076-613945 GCA_003416845.1 Oplegnathus fasciatus
ATATATATATATATATATATATATATATATATATATATATAGTTTTTTGTTGTTGTTGTTTTTTGTCCCCCCACTTTTTCCAGTACCGCACAGAAGTCTTTGGGAGGTGGTTGGAGAAGATGATGGCCATACAAACATTGGACTTTGACATCAGAGACAGGGGTTCATGTCCTTTGTTCTGTGTGGTTCGGTATAGGCTACTAAAAGTCTAACCTTAACTTTGGTTAAGGTTGGAGGAAGATGGTAGTTTTGGTTAAATGCTGAAAATATAAAAACGTCCTGTCTTGTGTTATCATTGACTTTTTCAAGATTTAAGCAAGATGACAATCTTTCCCTCCCCTCAACTGGGAACCTTGAGTTGACAAAATGTTAAAAATAATGTTAACATTAATCATGCTTAAGTCCCACAAGTCGATACACTGGGATAAATAAATGGAATATCATTCTTACTGAACGTGTTGCAGATCCGTTCATTAAAAGCATTTCCTTACAAGACTGCATGCAACGTAATTGTTTCTTTCGAAATGTATTTGCTGTTGTAGTACTTGGAGACAGTTGTTTCATCTTATTCACTAGCAGTTATCACCATAAGAGAATGTCTAACAATGATGATTCTAATCGGAAGTATCTCTCTGTCTACAGTTACCTCCCAACATTCAAGAAGATAAAACATGTGACATCTATAGTATGACTGCTTGTATTCTGTTACACCTAAAGCCTGTGCACCCACACATGCAAGTAAATACACAGATCTTTGCGTACACACACCTACACACCAAGTTTCACTTTCATTCCCTCCAATGTCTTTTTTGCCCCTCTCCTTAGGGTAAAAGCATCAAAATGGCAGCTATTACAAGCCATTTGGGCCTCGTGATTTGTTTACCAGAAATGCTGACCGGGTGTTGATTGTTGGTTGGATGTTTAAGGCGTCTGTCACTGAGAGGGGTCTCCGAGATAGGTCACTGAGATGAAAGCTCCAATGTGTCTTGGTTTTCGGAGGAAGGAAGGAGAAGGAATGAAATTATGAGCTCAAATCTTCAAAGGGAGACGGATGTAAAAGCTTTCACAAAGTCTTGCATCCTCCATCCTAAACAATTACACATCTGAGGATTGGAACAAAAGCACAGTATCGCAAGTACAACCATGTAATGAAATGTGGGATCTTTACAGCTGTTACATATTTAAATGGCCTTAAAACTAAGCCGCACACATAATTGCATCAGGAACACTCAGCACTGGCTTTTATTTCTCTGTCGGATCTGTTTGGGTGATTCAACTCCACCTCAGCCATCATCTAACATCTCCCAAATCAAAAGTCACCATATCAGCAGTACTGATGTGGTAATGCAGTGGGGTCTCTCTTTACAAGGCAACAATGAAAACCAGAACACTGCCTGTCATTACCAAGCCCTCTCCAACATTTTCCTCCTAATTCCGCATATCCATTAAGGTTCTGGTCTCTTGGCTGAGCGGGAAAGAAAGAGGCCCTCTTCAGGAAACGAGGGATTATTAGGAGTAATTTGTCTCCTGCGGGGGCTGAAAAATTGGTTTCATCTTTTAGAGAGGAGAGAAAAGGTGAGGAGAGGGGAAAGAGTTAGGGAGAGAGGGAGCGGGGAGACAAAAAGACAGCCAGAGAGAGAGAGAAACAGCGCTGTACTGACAGAAACAGACAGATAGAAGTGAGATTTGAGAAAGGCATAATTAAATTACAATGACTCATTTATTGTCTGCTGTATGTGCATTGTCTTTGCTACCTCTCATTTGAAGTCAATTCCATGATTAAACTGCAAGCGTTAGTCCATTCAGTGACACTTATTCTGATAATGCTCCCATCTGGTGCGTGATTTTTGCAAATAGTCAAACAAAAATTTCAAAAAAAGAAAGACAGAACAATATAATTTGATGTGATCTACTACACTTTTAACCCTCAACCAGCAAAACAAAAGGAAAAGTTATTGCATTGTATCAGATTCCCTATGCTGTGTCGTTCCTGTCACTTCCTCCTCAAACAAACCATCCATCGCCTTCACATTCACAGAGCCTTTGCTGAATTGCAGCAAGTGGGGATTTTGAATTTATTGGCTAAGCAGGGGGGAGCAGGAGAAGTGCAAACTGACCAGAGTAGTGGAAATGTGAATCCACTGCTCTGAAAAGTGGACTCGCGGTCATCTTTTGAATGGCAACCCACAGTGGCAGCCAGTCATTAATCAGAATTGAGTCTGCACCTGCTTTTCAAACACGGTGGCTAGGTGAGAAACTTTCCTTTTATTTAACCCAGACAGTCCTCTCAAATTTGATTCAGAAATGTTTTGAGAAAGGAGATAGGCCACAAACTTGGTGAAGCTTGATTAATTTTTGAGCTGCAGCTAAAAGCAGCTAAAGTACGCAACAGTCATAGTTTCCGGAGGCAGTTAATCCACCACCATTTGCCTCACTCAATAAATGGCTCTGACAATACCACTGTTAGTTCTAAATGCAATTATCTTGTCCCACCCCAGCTATATTTCATATATTGTACGTCTGTGAATTGTCATTTCAGATAGTATTCCCATTGGCTGGGGATATCACACAGTCTGTCTGAAAGAGCCACATATTATGTCAGCATTTCACTTGATGGAATATAACAAAAACAAACTGTTGAAGGCCCAGTTGCATGTGCTGAAAGGTTACAGTGTTTGTGCCAGTTGCATAGCTTAATGGATGCTTATTAATGTATGTAATTAATGTACACACAGCATCGATTGCATGTCTGTCTGTCCTGGGAGAGGTCACCAATCGACAGATGAACACATGGCCACAACCCGGAAATAGTAATAACACTGTACCACCACCTCCAGCTACGTCAGGAATATTTAGCCAGTGATATTTATTTAAATCTACAGACAATGTCGTGCCTGCAGATGCCCCTGCAGATGAGGTATGCCGACATTTTACTATGGTTTAAGTTAATGTAGGTGAACTTCACTTCCATTTCTGTAAAGTGAGTCAAACAAAAAACTACTACTAGTGCTACTTTTGTCCACAAGTAAAAAAAAAAAAAAGCATTTCCCCATAGGGCAGAATTGGCCACTCTTGAGATCTGGTCATAATAACAATAAAAATAATAATAATAATAACAATAATAATAAAAGTAAAAGTGGTGGTGGTGGTTGTGGTGGTCATAGTAGTAGTGGTATTAAATCATTAAAGTTTTAAATTAGTATATTTCCAACAGCACTGTTGTGCAGTGACAGAGACATATACAGATAACGTACAGTCTTCACTGAGTAAAAGTTATATGACCAAGCAAATATTAAAGCTAAAATGTGAACAGCTGGTACTGTACATAGGAGGCACAGAGAGTGCTATCAATGAGTAGTCATTGATCACAGTCAAAGCGTTCATCCTTCCATAAGGCAAAATGCAGCAAAGCACAGGAGTGTTGAGACTGCTGAAGTTTCAGCACCAAGGACAGAGACACAGTGTATGCTTATTGGTAGCATCAGAACCCTCATAGAACACAGTTTTCCCTTTAGATAGTTCCATCATTAAATCTTTGACTTTACCTGGTTTACAGGAGGCCCATGATGTTATATAACTAATGAGAAAACATGAGAGAAAATAATGGGCACAAATGGACAGAGAAAGAGGGACAAAACAACCCGTTATGTTAGCCAGGGGAAAACAGAATGAAAAGGGTGGTCAGAAATGGACCTGCTACACTTTCCTTGCTCTTAGAGATATTTTAGCAGCTGATAAATTGGATCAGTAATAATGTTGTTTTATGCTCCCTGCAAGCGCCATTACAAACCTCTGCCTGGAATGAGGCTGTTTCACAACCCCTCAGAGTGAGGGAGAGAGAGACAGAGACTGAGACACGTTTTCTTCAGCATGATTTAAATAAATAAAAATGTATGTTTCACACGTTGGCAGCAATGTTTCTGCTAGACCATTGTGCCAATAACCCAGATAAACATTTTTTTATTGAAGTTTTGATTGACAGAGAAAGATGGATAAAGATGTAGAGACGATTTCCTGACAACCTGCATGTCCCATCAGGTTGTTTGTTGAAACACTACCTGTGCCCTTCCGTAATAATGCTTTGATGTTTTCTCCTATTTGCATACATTTATCTATTTGTTGTGTATAGAAGAAGGAAAGAAAGGTCTACTCTTTCTTCTCCTTATCTGTCCTGTCTTGGAATTGAATAGTTTTCATACGGTAGCTCTCCTCCGTTCCTCTCCCTGTTTCTTCCCTCTCTTCCCTTTCTGATCAGCTCTTTCACCAGTTTCATCCATCTCTTTTCCCTAACCCCTTCGTTTTTGCTCTTCTCCTTCTTGTCTCTCTGACTCCCCCTGTCTCCTCCTCATCCCTACCCTCCCTTTCTTTCTCCACAGAGTTTCACTCTTTCTCTTTCTCTCTCTGAGGTTTTGCTATGCAATTAATTATTAATTGGAACACTTGTTTATCTTTACTTGAAGATGCCTGTGCATTTGACTTCTCAATGGGCTGGCTGTGTGTGTGTGTGTGTTTGTGTGTGTGTGTGTGTGTGTGTGTGTGTAGCAGAGCAGTTATGCTAAGTGGCTCCTTAATTTGCCTCCTCTGATTGGTTCTCTCTAAAAGGAAGTCAGTAAGTAGGGAAAGGAAACTGAATAGTCAATAATCTGTTGATGAAAGCAGACACACACACACACACACAATTGAGTTTTCAAACTCAATTATAGATTTACCATTTTCACGGTCTGCTTGTTTATTAAAAAAAACGCCTTTTCTCCCTTTCTCCCCCGACCAGTTTTTATCGTTATGTCTGGAGCTATTGTTTTCTCAATTCCCTTATTTTCTCTATGAGTGTGTGTGTGTGTGTGTGTGTGTGTCCCGGCAGCGGTCTAAATACTTGTGCTTTAATTTACACTGACATTAAGCAAGACGCTGTGGAATCAATCAGTACAAACACACTCCCCAGCTTCTCTCTGTTTTAACTTGCACACTGCGCGTCACAGTTACCTGCATTTTTGTTTGGAAGAAAAACGTACTCTCAGATTTCCTCTGATGCCTCATAAAATCAAATTTTATAACAAACTATAATCAGGAGACAAGAGGAGGAAAGCAGGATGGTCCCACCCGCTTGACAAATACTTACTTCCAGCCTTTAGCTTGAGACATTTTATTCCCAAGGCGATGATCAAATCATGATGGAGCATCTCCGTAGTTGTCAATTCCTGACATTTTTAGGAGTACTTTAGTCAGATATTTCAATGAATTTAACCCTGTTGTTATTCTGGCTATTAACCTCCAACACGGCTGTTTTATTCACTACAGTATTTCCACTTTCTAAAGAAGGTAGCAAGTTGTCATCTTTGTTTTTCTTTCACCCATGCCCCCCTACTTCCCTTCAGTTACAGTCTTGGCTTATTAGCATCCTTCAACCACCCAATTAATCAACACATATGACATATTCTATGTATGCATGTGTGAGTGTGTATGTATTTGGGTCACTGAGAACTTGCGTGTCCTGGGCTCCAGGTTCATTTCCATACCAAGCGGCTCTAGCTTGCTCCAACCAGTCAATAAGAATAGGATGAAAAGAGAGGAGGTTTGGAGGTAAATTAGGAAATGACAAAACCTATAAGGCTTACTACTCTTACTTTCTAACTCAATGTAAAAAAAAAAAAGAGGCTGTAGATGCATGCAAAGTCAGTGGAACACACAAGATAAAGGCACATTCGCTCTGGGCGCTGTGTATTGAGAGGAAGAAGCATTTGCTGCTCTTTAAATTTTGAAGACATTCGCCAGATATAATGCAAATGCTAGTCAGCTTCAAGCAAACCCCTGTTACTTATTGTACATTCAGGACTGCAAAAACTCTCCATTGCTTTGTAGCAATAATAACAATAATGTCTGCATAAAATGTTTTTGAAAACTACAACTTCAACTTGTCAAAGAAGTTTGGAGACACTGGCGATGGTTACTGCCAAAAGCACAATTTCTGCATTCCTTTTGTTGTGATAAATGCCTGTATCAAAAAAAAAACTTTCATTGTGTCAAAGCACTTCTACTGCTTATTTTCCAAGTCAAGTGAGCAAATTGGAATCACCCACTGGAGTTTGTGGTGGGAATGAAAACCCACATGAAACCCACTGAAATTTAGGAGATCTGCAACATGAAAATGAGAGAACCCCTGCTCGAGAGTGAGGAGAGAGAAACTGAGACAAAGTGAGAAATGGAGGGAGACAAAAGGCTCTCATTGTCTGACAAGATTAGCTGATTTGACTTTTGCTTTTTTCATGAACCAAATCAGAAACTGAGAACAGCCTCCGTCATGCTCAGTCACATTTAATTCCAGCCCGGAGCTGTCTAGTCCAACCACAGTGTCCTCCCAGGCCACTAAAGCAGCTGTACTGGTGTAGTTGGGGACTGAATGCTGTGCTCAAGTGTACATCAGCAGCTATCTAAAAGGAAGAGGAGGCTCTTGCCACCAGGGTGACAGCTTGGAGTTAAAACTGGCATCCCTCTTACTACAAACCCTAATTATTTTAAGATTTAGGCCAACTGCTGCAGCACAAATAAACAGAGTGAAAAATCTTCCAGGAAAACACAGAGAAGAGACAGGGAGAAGGATACAAGAAATGTAATTCTATACAGTTAGCACACTGAAACTCTCCTTCACAAGAAATTAGCCAAGTTAGGTAAGTACAAGTAACAGAAATGGGTGAGAAGCAAACAGACAGACTGATGAGGTGACACAGAGCGAGAATGAGATTGTGAAAAATTTTACTAGTTCGAAATAGGCAGGGTGAGGGGCTGGGAAAAGAGGGTAAGAAGAGAGGGATAAGAGGGGAGAGGTTAAATTGATAGACGTAAGCAGGAAAGAGAATAGACAGAAAGAGGAGGGAGGGGTTTGACTAATTGATAGAAGTGAAAAGGGGAAACAAAGGAAGAGAAGGATGGAGAAATAAAGAGGGAGCACGAGAGGGAGGAAATTAGACAAGCTAAACCGGTAGAAGTGGGCGCAGAGGGGAGAGAGAGTGAGAGTGCCATAGAGAGAGAAAGATGGAGAGAAAGAGGAGGGCCCAGCGGAGGTGCAGAGCACCATGTAATAGTCCCTTGGAAGTCCTGGCCAGCACAGAGGAAGAGAGAAAAGACTGAGAGACATAGGGAAAGAGCAATAGAGAGAGAGGAGACGAGAGCAGGGCAGTTCTAATGCAATTAGGGGTCTGGAAATTGAAAGTACAATTCTCCCTGGGATCTTTGCAAGAGTGGTGTGTGTGTGTGTGTGTGTGTGTGTGTGTGTGTGTGAGTGTGTGTGTGTGGGGGGTTGGATGGGCTGTTAGCTTTCATATCTACCAAATGTCTTCATCCCTCCCCCCTCCTGTTCTGTCTCTTCATCTCTCCCTCTCTCAATTTGACTTCTAAAAACTACTCTCTCCTTTTACAGTCCCCTCCCCCCCATTTAATTCCTCTTTCTTTCCCTCCCTTCGCTCTCTCTCCTTCCCTCCCTTACTCTATCCATTTCTGCCCTTATCTCCCTCCCCCTCCATCTCTCTCTGCATTTTTGCGTTTCATAAATTTGTGAAGAGGAAAGCAAAATGTCACCTGCTTTTTACATTTACATTTTGTATTTCAGACATTTAGCTGATGCTCTTATCCATTTCGACTTGCCCTAAGTGCCACTGTAGTACAAATTAATTTTTTTAGATGACCAAAAACCGAAGAAGCCTAGTAATATATGCAGGGATTAGTGTCAAAGAGTCTCAATAATGCAACGTAATAAATGACTATACCCTTTAATTTATTAATTTTTTGAATTTTTGTTACTGCAACAACACATCACATGACATCAGTTCACAGCAATGCTTTTAGGAATATGGATCCAATTCTAACTATTTCATCCCAATAAGTCGATTAAAATGTCCTTGCATTTCTGAAATACACAGTCTGTTTATTTTATGTAGTTTTATTTGAATATAGTTTTAGTATTGCATACTGAAAGACACACACACAAGTAGTCATAAATTTGTGTTTGATTACTTGAGATTGACATAGGTTAAATGTTATTATGTTGACAAGGTAACGGAAACAGTAAATAATTGCATTTCTGTTCTAGAAAACACAATCAAGCATCTGAATTAAGTGTGCCACATGTTGACCTCATTAAAAAAGCTCACATACACACAGAAATACAAGTATACATATACATTAAAATACATACATACATATACATAGACACACACATTCACAAACACTCGGTATCATTCCACTTATATTTTCCCTGATAATTGGTGTTTCAGGAAAGGCTTAAAACAACACCAGTCTCTCTGGCTAATTACCTGCTCTAATTAGCCTAGTGCATAATTACTACTGATAAATCTAAAATGATATCCCCAAGAAGACTTATCCTTTTGGCCCCATTAGCACCTGTGTGCGTGTAGGTGTGTTTGTGATGCAAACACAAGCCTTGCATGTGCATGTGAGGGAGTGTTTGTCCGTAGAGTCAACCTTTGCTTTCCATGCTGGCAGCGGGACAGGAAGGAAGTAGGTTAGGCGTGTGCTAATTGCCCCAGCAACAGGGTGATTGACTCCCAGATGCCCCCATAGGCTCGTTAGCATCTCGTTAGCAGTTGCAATTAGTGTCGTGACAGACAGGCAGGTGGGACAGCGAGGGACAGCAAGACATTGGCCGCAGAGGTGAAGAGGTGTGGGGTACACTTGATTCTATAGAGAGAGAGAGTGTCTGACAGACATGATTTGATCTACAATATATTCAGCATAGTAGACTTTCAACTGATGTGCATATCCAGGTTGGTCTAAAATTAGCATGGGAGTTGGGGTTTCTGTTACTGGATAACTGGATAAGCACAAAGAGACAATCACAGACTGAAAGATCTTTTCTAAAAAGAAAAGGCAAAACAAAAACAGCAATGGTTTCAGACATAAACACAATGAAATCTATGCAAAGGAAGAAACTAAAAAAATTAGCAACAACAGACAACAAAAGTTGATTGAAGTAGGAATAAAACTTGTGAGACTACTTTGTAATCAGTTCAGCCTGTGTATTTATGATTTAACAGACTGTGTTTCTGATCTGAGCATTTGTCACTATTTGTTTGCATCTAGTTATCAGGCAGTTTAAGCTTAATATTTGACTGCTTATTGTACCAAAACTCACTCTGAATGAAAGTTACCGTCGTGCCCAACATAAAAAGTCATAAAAATGAATAGAGATGTATTTTCTGTTGTCCATAGATTCAGATGCTTTCCATTCTGGGAGTGGGACAGGAAGGAAGTAGGTTAGACATGTGTGTATCCATTGTTAACAGTGCTTGTATGGTATAGATAAGACAGTGAAATAAAAAAGGCTTTTTCAAAGTTCAAATCATATAACCCTATGTTAATTGTTTCATTCTGTCTTGATAAATTCCAAGTATTTTTATCAAAATGCTTGTCTTTTCTCTTCACGTAAAATGTTAAATATTTTTGTTGACTTCTCCTGAACTCGGGGGCGTATATATACATTTATCAAATTAAATGCGATTTGATGACCAGCTCACCCCACCCATCATATAAAAATAAAACACACTTGACCTTCCAGTAGCTGGCAGAGCAATATAATAGCAGGAGGTGTGTGTGCATTTCGCCTTCATCCTCCACCTCCTAATGTAACAATGTGAGTGAGAGAGATGGAGGTGCAGGCCAACAGTCTTCTACGGCTTCATATCTCACTGCAGCTCCGTATCGCATTGTACTTGCTCAGCCACACACACTTTTTATCGAGACAGTCAAATCTAAGAGATTTGGTTTAAATCTGCCACGTAAATACATCTCGCACACATAGACTCTGTTTCACTCTGAAATATGTCACATTATGGAAGCTTAAGTCGCTTTAACTGCCATTTCACTGTGACTGTAAGGCACAGAGATGGATAGCAATGGTTGTTTTCAGCAAGAACAGTCATTGTATTAGCACTTTTTAACCATCATTTATACAGCAGCTATGAAGAAGGTTGCTGTATCTAAGCGTAAATGCTTTTTTTGAACAATATCCTGCCTGAAATTCACACAACTGCACACATTCACACTTGGGAGGTACCTGATACAATCAAAGTCTCACACTGTTGTCCACCCACCAGCTGGATGTTTATTACCTTGAAGTTATCAATTGGACATGTTTCATCATGCAGTGTGTGGTTGAATTAGTCACAGAAGGATCAAGAGTACCTTCAAAAACGCCCTCCCATCTACGCCTGCTCTCAGCTCTCATCAGTCCTATACTCCTACACATATTATGCTGTGCCTAGTTCATGCAATTATGCCTCATAAGCACTGACATATCAATTGGCAGGGGCAGTGAAATGTTGTGTGGGAGTGGGATATGTGTTTACGCACGACACAATGATGATGATAATAATGTGAAAAATAAATAAGCAGTTGACTTCTTGATATTTGTAATGTGACAACACAGTCAACAAAAACACTGGAAGACAGATGATTTCCAAGAACCAGCCAAACTTCAATACTTATTTTTTTCTCTAATATTGTTTTTTTTTTTTCCCATTGTCAACACTTTTACCTAATAAGAGCTAAGTTGATGAGTTAAATACAGCTAATTGAATTTTTACAGTTCTCTACAAAATGTTCTTGACTACAGTAACAAACATATATTTCTACAAATTAATGCTTACAGTTGACAGTCGCATCCATGGTTAAAACTTACTATTTTAAATTTCAGTTGCATCTATGCAGCATCTCTGCTGGTTGCCTGGCAACTTCACAATGACACAAGATTTCGTTAAGCCACTGCACCTGTTGTTGGCCAATCAGTAGTTACAGCAAGTAACTCCCCGTAAAACCACAAATTGTTTTTTTTTACATTTCTGTTTTTATACTGATTGAACAAATGAACTACAACCTGCTCATTTCTGAGCTTTAGAGGTCTGGTAGCTGTATATTTGAGCTTTGGACAGAGCCAGGCTAGCCTTTTCCCTCTACTTTCAGTTTTTATAGTAAGCCAAGCTAATCACTATCTGGCTCCAGCTCTGTACTAAATGCACAGATAGATGTATTGATTTTCTTTTTAACTCTCGGCAAGAAAGCAAGTAAGCGTATTTTCCACAATATTGGACTATTCCTTTAACTCCTTTTTTAACTCCCACTAGCAGTAGTAGTGTCTACTTAAATGTGGCAGAGTCAAAATTCATGTATTCCATAACTTCCATAACATATGACTTTACAGTAACATAGTTCATTTGAACACAAAGGTCCCAGCTGTAAATATGTGCGCAGGTATGCACAAAACAATTTTCTTTCTTCCTAGACTTTCTGTGTAACCTCACTGTTGAAATCAGTCATGCACAAATTCTATTTTTGCATTCTCAAAATGCCTCTACAAGATTTTCTTTGGTTCACTACAGCCCTAATACAAATGCAAACTGTGAAATTATTTCTGAATTTAATTTCACAATTACATTTTTTAGGCCCCTTTTTGATCCCATACATAAAACACTATTCATTAGTCTTTACGTTATCTTACGCTGTAGCTCTAAGGCGTAAACATGTGATGAAAGAATACAAGCAATTAAAAATTTTCCCAAGGAAATGTGGGAAAAAATCATGCTGACCATCGCAGTAATTCCATAGGGAGAAAACATGGGTTATAAAAGTCTTAAAATAACTCCCAGAGAAAGAGTGGAAATTTGGCTGGCGCTCAGTTAGTAATGATTAGTCTGAAGTCTTATAGATCACAAGAAACATTTCAGCATTTGGCCAAAGCCTGAAGTAATTACTCTGTCTAACAAATAGATTTGATGCGATCACACACACACAAACACAAACACACACACAAACACATACACACACGTATACACTCACAAGTACAAAAAAAACAGCATAGGCACACACTCAAACATGCACACACCCACTCACAACTGTGTTGCAGCCAAATAAATGAGCCGGCACTCCTCGGGCTAATAGTCTGGCTGTAATTAACATTGTCATAGCGATAATAGCCATTTATCCCTGACATATCACACGCACACATACACTGACACACACACACACACACAGTCCAAAACCTCTATCTTGTCTAGGCAGCTCGCCCAGCTGTCACCTCCCTCATCTGTTTCTCTCCCTCCCACCTCTCCTCCTTTTTCTCCTCCTCCTCCTCCTCCTCAGTATATAGACCTCATGATCCCTCTTTTCCTGTTTTCACATTTCCCTTTTACTCAGTCATTCCCCCTCCTTCTCCTCTTCAATATTTTTACAGTTTTCTTTTCTCTCTCTTCACTCCATCATCCTTTCTCCTCCTTTCTCTCACTTCCTTTTCAGTACTCGCACCACATTCTTCGTCTTTTCACCATCCTTCTCTTTCTTTCTTCAGTGTTTCCCTTATTCAGTCAGCGTGTTTCTGTCTCCCATTGCAACTTTGTTTCTTTTTAACATACTGCGTTCACACTGCAGCAGAATATAGTCAGCAGGAAACTGGATGTTTGTTGTTTTCAATTAGAGAATGACATTAGAAGTGTTGCCCTAAGATGCTTGCAGATGCAGTTTGTTGAGACTAAAGCAAGTTTTTCCCCACTTTTGATTTCTACCACAACAACAAAAAGCAGCGTAGTTTTGGTATACAAGGTGTGGACCTAAAAGGAGATTCAACAAGCTGGCCAGATAGGTTAAAAGGCTCCTTACTGTACTAGTAGATCCTAAGGGCTACAGTTTGCAACCGGCAGGCAGCAGGGCATCTGCAGCAGGTGATCTTCAGGATAACAGTTTTCAGGCAGGTGAAAGTAAACAGGTAATGGGTACAAGCACACAAAGACAGGCAGAGTCATTTATAGCTGACCTTTACTGGAGTTGATTGAGACTGAGGTGCGATAGGCAGCTGACCTGGCCAGCTGATTAATAGAAGGTGAAACCTCACTGAGGGTGACTAGTGTAGATGAGAGATGACAGAATAACCACAGAAAACTCACTGGGACTAGACGGAGGAGAGTCTCAAGCTGTGTCTACAGGTGTCGAGGAGAGGGAGACAGTGCAGAAGTTACTGCGATGAAAAACAAACCAGATGTTGAAAAGTCTTGGTCTTCCAGTGTGGACTTTAAACAAAGATAAAGCAGTAACTGAGTAATAGTGTCGTCACGGCAAAGGTAGCGCTGATAAAGTGATTCGTTTTTAGATCTAGGGGCTTTAATCACCACTGAGCCATACGGCTGTACCAGCTTCTAACAAGCTACCACATAACCTGACTGCCTTCGGTTGCCAATCAATAAGAAAAGGATGCAGGCCTTTCCTGAACCCCAGTGAACTCCACTAGCTTTCCGCTGCAGCTCCACTCATTCTCTGCAGTGTCACTCAACTGCGTGGTTGGGCCAGCCCCAGTCCGATCTTCTTCTTGTGTCAACAATTGTGCACTGAGCTTGTATTGGTTTTACCATGGCAACAATTTGTGTTTGTTTTCCAATCAAACCAACTGGTAACAGTGGCTTTTTTGCAGAGTGGTGTATAAAATGTGCTGCATCAGACACACAATACGCTTTTAAGTGCTTCTACATGCACAAGGTATACACAACCACATACTGGTATATACTTATGCACACTCTGTCTGCATTCATAGACGTAAGGAATTGATGTGATATTGATGATACAACAGTTTGCACATTAGAAAGCCAGTCTCTAATTATTTTAGTAAACAGTATTGACTTTTGTGACACTGGGCAGCCGCTCTGCTGAATCACAATATCTGTTGAAGTCGAGGTTCATTTACTTCAACAAGACCAAATGCAAAAACAAGCTATTTCTAGGACTTCTCTACAAGACTCTCTCCAAGAAGAGAGAGGGAGGCACCAACATGTTTAAAGTAAAACAATTCGTAGCAGGCACCACAGCATACCACTTGAACAGTCAGCAACGTAACAACTCACAACAACTTTAAGAAAAAAAATATATTATGTATACATTATAAAACTAATTCCAGATTCACATCACCGGCAATGTTCAATTTGATTATGCTTAGGCCAAAGGTTGGATGGTTGGACCTCAGAATTTATGAGAATGTAACTGGTTTGGACCTAAAAAAATAACACTTTTAAATTCAGCTGTGGCTAGATAGCTACATTTCTCTTTTCTAAACTCTAAATCTTCTGAACTCTTTCCATTCTCTAGATCACTCGCCTCTGGCTAGTGGGAAAGCTTAATTTCCTGCTGTCTTTGTACCAAGAATACTTAAGTTAGGAGAGATGATAATGAAGATGAAGATCACAAAGTACTGTTTTCTCAGTTTAACTGTGTTGCTCTAAAACAGTTACTGCTCGGTAGCTGTGTAGGGGAACAGAACAGGGGTGTAAATAGTGGTGTTTGCTCACAGTTCAACTTATCTACTGTAGCAACAAAAAGTTTTTCTTTTGGTCCATGATTAAAGAGTACTGCCTGTTATTCGCACCTAGTAATATTACGCATGCTTGCTGTAAATTGCTCCTTTGTATGTTTCAAAATTCTGGAGGCTGTCCGCACCAGATTAGTGACAGCACTGATTATTTGTTTTCAAATGCATGAACTGACACATATTTACATTTTTCAGGAGACCAAAGATTACATTCTATCTTCTCCCAACAGCCAATACTGTTTCATGATCACAAAGATGATCTTTGCTTGCTTGCCTCCATAACTTTATCAGATCAGATCACTCGTATGAGTTACAGTCTATTATCATCATTTTGTAAGAAATAGAAGCTCCTCTGGGCAAATTCCATCATGTATTTCCATTTTATATGTAACATTATATACATAAACATTATACTTAAATTATAACAGTTAAATCAAAATAACCTTAGTTGAGGCAACAAAAAAGACTGTAACAGTAAGTTGTTTGAAATTAATCAATTTTCAAATGATTGTGTGTATGTGAGTATTTGAGCTTCTTACAGTCAGCATATGCAGTACATTAAGGCAGTTAAATCAAAATACTGTCCAGAGCCACACAACACACACAGGCACATGCAAGCAAGCACACACACATGGAAAATACACTTGATGTGTTTAATGGGTCTGTAGTAAATTGCAGCTAAGTGCCTTCAACCAATTTTCCTTTCACAGCTGAGCCCCGCCACACACACACACACACACACACACACACACACACACATACATGCAATTGTGAGCAAGCACACGCACAGAAAGAAAACACTTTATACACGTACAGGGTGGACCGATGTGACAATAGCTTTAAAGAGAAAATAAAACGCTAAAAAAATTAAATAAAGTCAAGGGCCAGACAGTTATCTGTAGTAATACATTTGTACTGCACTCCTAAGTCAAAAATATATATGGTTCGATACTAAAATGTCCTATTAATCTGGTACTTCTTATGTGCTTTCATGTGCTAAGTATGCTCTTAGTGCGATAGTCATTATACAGTGTGCTCTAAATGTAGTCTAAATGTAGACTTGCATCTTACTTACTCATAGCTGCATTTGTTAGAACCTAATTCATACTTAAGCCCTTTGAGACAAATTGTGATTTGTGATATTGGGCTATATAAATAAAACTGACTTGACTTGACTTTTACTTTTTTATTTTTTTGTTTTATTAGATACTTCTGTTGTCTATAATTGTTTACTATTGCATATCTTTGGATGTATTTGCAATTTGCATATGTTGCTACACTGAAATAGCACCTTCATGAAGTGCGTAAACCAAGTTTATGTCCCGACTTGAAACAACCTCAATTAATGTGTTAACCCAGCCGTAAAAATGGAATTGGAGGAGTAACATGTTTAACATCTGATTTGCACACATGCACACCTTCGCTGACTTTATTGCTTTTTTAATGCCATATATAATGCAATAAACAACGTACATTCATGCATGACCTGTGAATTCTTTTTCTAGCTGTCCGCTGTGGCCTCTGAGTTCAGATGCAGATGCGTGTTACGTTATCTTTCTGTGTCTCTCTCACACACCCTCGTGCCCACACACGTTCAAGCTTTCTTCCTGTTCAATTCCTTGTTTTTGCTCTGTTACAGTCTTCTCACTTTTTGACTTCTCAGAGACACGTACACACATGACAAAATGAGAATTTCAGGTCGAAGGTAAGAAACAGGTGAGGAGGAGCACAGATAAGAAACACTGGAAAAGATAAAACTGCCAAAGCAGTATAGTAAGATAAAGATCCAAAGAAAACCAATGTAATGAGAAGAAAACACAGTTTTCTGGCCATATTATTCTAAATTTGTTCTTTATTTATGTCTTACACAGAGAGCAGCACCAGTTCTCTTTATCAGTCTGCTCCACTCTCTCACAAACTGTACATACACTCAGATGAACACACTATTTAGTATTTCACTGCTTTGCCCCTGGTCAAACACTCAATAAACCATCCAATTACACTGCTCTCCCTCAAACTGTAACTTAACCTGTAGCCCATTCGTATAGCTCTACTTGTCTCAAGGCATAAGGGAAGGTTCTTAGTAATGATAAAACTGCTTTCTCTGTCTCTCTTCTCCCTCATCCTCAGACTCTTTCCTTTCACAATGTCTGTCTTGTGGTCTCCTTCTATACCTTAGTAGTCTTTTTTTTGTCTTTCTCTTTCGTATTTGATGTTTTCTTCCCTATCTCACTTTTTGCATTGTAGCAAAGGTTTTAGTTGGTTAAGAGATCAACAGCAGTACACATTTAACACAGGAAATGGATAGTCAGCGGCAAAGTTGACAATGCCGATTAGCTGTTGCGATTTCAGTGCTCTTGCTGGACTAATGCAATGCCTCCTTCACTGTATGTGGGTATGCACATATACATCTGGACACAGAGAAATGCAAACGGTGATTACATGATGACACAAGGGCAAGGTCTGGCTCAAATTGCCTGTCTGTTACTGGAGGGTATTTGTTAGCTTCCTGTTAA
>NTHP01000256.1:627535-660212 GCA_003416845.1 Oplegnathus fasciatus
GTGTGTGTGTGTGTGTGTGTGTGTGTGTGTGTGTGTGTGTGAATGCATGTTTGAGGGAGATTTAGGGTGTGTGTTTCTGCATGTGTTAGGACAGATACAAAGCAGATTAAGAATTGATCTGTGTGCCATTTAATGAACCAGTCGCAGTGTTCGACACGCGCCTATACGTGATCCCACATGCATGCACACACACACACACACACACACACACACACACACACACACACACACCTCTGTCCTTGGAAAGGTGCCATGTGTTTGTACTTACAGTATATCTTTGTCAGGACATTAAAGGATATTTTATGAGAAATGTCATCTATGTTAAGTAGTCTTTACATTTGAAAGAGAGGTGGTTCACATTCACATTTACTTTCTCTGTCTTTAGTTAACACTTCTATTTAGATCAAGTGTAATTACAGCATAATTAACCGGTTGTCCTCAGTGCTAGGCTTAGGAGTTGAGTGATGAACACACACTAACTGTTGCAGTTCTCAATCTTGTAACCATTTACCTGCAACTCTCTCCTCCTCCTTGAGTTAGAGTTTGTTATTTTGTGGCTTCAGTTGGAACTGTGGTCGAAGGAAAGTGCTTCATCATAGTTTGAGGTAAGCGGAAATCAATCAATTGGATGCCGGTTTCTGAAGGTCATAACGCTATTCTTGTCAATGGAGGTGGTAGAGCACATCACATTTAAAACACAGAGAAGGACAATTTTTTTAAGGTGAGCCTACATGCTGTCACTACACTTGAATATAAAAGAGGGGGAAGGCATGAGGTGTGGAGGAGGTAAGGGAGGGAGAGTACCAGTAAGAGAACAACGCTGAGTCGCTATAGGAAGTACACATGAAATCAACAGTGATGGCAGAATAGATTTGCCAAGTTGGAGGAAATACTGGGGTGTATTTTTCCCCACTCTGAATTCCCGTTTCAATTTTTTTCTTATTATGATATTCATAATATTCCTCAAGATACACAAACACGAGAGTCTTCTGGATGGTTTAAGAGTCCTACATGTCTGTGTAATGGCCACCACTTTTAATTACTTCAACTTTGTTTCTGAGAAATCATGTTTTTTGCATCAGTTTGACATGGTGGACGGCTCTAAATACTACGATACCCATGAGGCTGGGCCGCCATTGTTACGGAGACGAAGAGGTAGCGAATTCAAAGCGCTACATTGTTGCAGTTGTGAATAAAACACGGCGCCACAGTTGCCGAATTCATCCAAATTTGACCAAGAATCCGAAGATAAATCCATTTAAGCTGCGGATTGTAAAATTCATTTTCTCAACAGCATCATTTTTAGGTTCCACTAACTCTCTGTGATTGGATGTTTCTTGCCAAAATGCACCTCACCTTTCTAACACAGTGGTTCATCTTTTGCACTGATTTCAAAAGAATTTCATACCCATACAAACTGTAGAAATGCTCCAACTGTGAGTCACCCAACATTGTCTAAGAAGAAAATGAATCAAACTTTTACTCAGCCCAAAATATTTCCCTCCACTTCACAGTTCTCTACCACAGCTGGGACAAAACGAAGAACCCACAAGGTTAAACATTGGTTTAAGGCTTTTGGTCAAGGTTAGCATCATGCTAAAATAAAGACAAGGTTAAGGGTCGGGGTTAGACACGTAGCAATTATGGGTAAGCTTAAGAGAAGCCTCCTGGGAATTAATTAATGAATATTTAATTGAGTCAATACAGCGTCCTCACAAGTGACGTGTTTGGCTATGTGTGAGTGTACAGTATAAAAGGAAAGAAAAATGAACAAGCTTAGATGGCAAGTAACTGTTCCTTTAATATGACATGCTGCAGAAATGTAGAGTTAAGCAAAAGAAAACCTTTTAAGAAAACCTATCAGGCTATCATCGGTGCTGATGAAGCTCTTATTTTTTCCCCCTTTGCTGGCTTTTTTTAACTATATGCATTTAAAGCAGTTATTAGTGTCTTAGTCAGCACAGGTGCCATATCAAATTTTCTTAGAGAATAAAAAGAAAAAAATGATAAGCAGGTTTTTGTGACACCAAATCCCTCTTCTCCCTCTGGGTTTCACAATACTACTATTACTGTCATTTCTTTTGAGTTCATTTCCTGTTACCGCGAAAATGTTGCCTACACTATGACACACTATTCATAACATCAAAATGAGTATTAAAGCCACTTAAAGCCTCGGGAGCAAATACAACTGATCAAAACTCATTTAGTCTTACTCAGAGCAATTATATCTTTGTTGTTCTATTGCTAGTGTTTATCTGTCCCTTCTGTGTCAGTGACAGAATTGACTATAAGATTGATATATACAGAGTACATGTTGGGTGGTATGTGTAATGTTCTGTCCTCTTGCAGTGAATGTGAAGTTTGTCTATTATGTATCCCATCGTGTACTTACTTACTCTTGGTCAGTATGTGTACGTGCATCAAAGTCACAGGGGCAATTTCCTGTACATTTATTGCTCTTGGCAAATAAATTGATTCTTAGTGCTTTGCCATAGAGCTAAAAGGTTTGGAGCTGCTGCCTGGCTGCTGATTAAAACAGATAAAATAAATTGAAAAATTAATCATAATGTGATTGTTTAAACTCCCTGCTTAGTGTATATACATTTAGTTTGGAAGTACACATACGCATCAGCATCCTCTTTTGGCAGCAACAAAAAGTTATTTTTTTAAGAAGCCATCTATTCACCATCTTTTAATCTTATGAATGGATATGAGTAGAGGATGATTGCCATCACCTGGGGTTACAGTATTTATTTTGTTTTAAATTTTTAAGCTGGAACTCAGTATTCCTGTGTAATTCAGTGGGTAGTGCAAAGCACCAACACTGGGGTGACCAAAGCAAAACAATACGCAATCATGGCATTGTGAGCTAATTTGGATAAAAGTGTCAACTAAGTGGTGCATTTAATTGCTTTTTTTATAAATCAACTAATCAAGTGAATCAAGTTCGCTTTTATTAACCTATAAACCTTCACAGCAGTCGTCACAAGCAAACAACCACTGATTACTGCAATACACAGTCACAGCACAATTGTGGGATTTAAACAATACAATTTAAATACAATTTTAAAAATTAAGATAAAGTGGAGTTGTTTTCACCAGTTTCTACTGCCAAGCATGAGAAATGCTGGTCAAAAATGCTGGTCTGGAACAAGACACAAAGTCAGTATCAGCTACTTTGCTGCTCTTCATCTGAATCTGGCCTCCTTCTGGATGGGGAAATTAAAAAAAACTTCCATAAAGGTATGAATATGTTTTCACATTCATGTCACATTTGTTGAATGCTGTACATCCATTTTCCCAGAAAGGGGGAAGAAATGCGCTGTGATGAGGAGATCGACCTCAGTATGCCATAATTTGAAAAAGTTTTGGTTGAAAGTAACAAGAGGCAAACCACAAATGAAGATGAGGGTATGAGGTTCACTTTAATGAAAGGATTGACGAGGGGAAATGAATTATTTGCGATTAAGAAGAGAAGAAGTGACAAAAAAGAGGACGAGGTAGTAGAGGGGAGAAACTGGGACAGGATTCTGTCCAGGTGCCTCGGGTCAGTTGAGAGCCTAGAAAGGAAATGAAAGGTAAAGTGGATTAAAGGCAGAGGTCACATACACACACGCATACACACACACATATACAGCTAAACTCACACATTTTCCATTTAGCAGTAACAGGCTTAGGAAATAGCCAGCGATTTGAAGTGCACAACATCAGACCAGACCATTAGCAACACCCAAAGACATATATCTGTGGGAGCTGCGACCTTGAGGGGGTCTAAAACGGTTTTTAGACCTCCAGTGATTCAGTTCTTACGCCGCAGAAAGAGATTTTGTTGTTAAATCAGCAAAGCCCTGAATGTTCCCCAGTGCCTCCCCATAAAATGTTCAACAGATTGTTCAGTGACAAAAATTTCCAGGAAGTGAAAAACTGCTCCACTCAAGGCTTTATAAAAAGTGAAATGCTTCAGTGTCACTACAGCATACAGTAAGACTGCATAAATCTGTCATACATTTCTCTTGCATCCACCTTGCATCAGAACCGATTTTATATTAGGATTCCACCCAATCAAATCATTTAGAGCTCAGTGGTACATCCACAGATGTTGTTCAATCCGATGCTTTTGTACCTGCTCAAAATTGCAAGGAATGGCCTACTATCTAGGAAAGGTGAGAAAGTGAGTGAAATATTACAGGGGAGAGAAAGAAAGAAAAAGGGGGGAGTGTACACATTGTATGTGTGTGTGTGTGTGTGTGTGTGTAGCAGAGGGTGAATTATGGCTGAGGTGTTATGCTGTGCCCCGTGTCACACTCGTCCTCTCACCTCCATAAAATATACTGGCCTCAATCAATAACTAATTAGCTGCTAATTACCATGCTAAAATACACAGCAGCAATCACATAAATACACAAACATCCACATATTGATAACTTAAGTAGGGTGGTGCCATGTGTTACACCTCCAAACACTGTTTCTCAACACAAACACACACGCTGGCCATAATTCAGGATGACCATTTGATGAAGGTCAAAAGGCCAAGAAGATAGTTTGACTACCAATACACACAAAAAAAATTCAGAAAAGAACTAAAACTGCTTTGAACTGGTCTTCAGCTATCCCCCAAACTCTCACCCAATATCCACCAACCCCCTCTTCTCTTTAGTCTCACTCTCTGAGTCACTCTCCCTCCCCATCACACCCGCTGGAATGTATTTACAGTAGGGGGTCAGGACCGCACACAGGCACATGCTTATATTTAGCATAAACAACTGACAGATAAAGTGTCACATTTTCTGTAGTTAGGTCTGAAACTTGTGTGGAAATAGTATGACAGCGGAATAAACAGCATGATCCATTTGGTCGAGGATATTTAAACCTGCAATAATCTCAGCTGCTGCTGACTCAAAACTGCAAAAGTGAAAAGAAAAACATCTTAAACACACAGGCTTAACATTAATGATGCGTCATGTTTCAGAAACTGTAGAGGTCCCTCCTGTCTGTCCTCAGAATCAGTAGCTGTCAGTGGTGGGTAAGTTGCTTAGTTAAGGAAACAGGATTTACAGGATAAAAGCCACCAGGCAGCGTAAAAAACAGTGTAAATTCTGCACTTATACGACTGGTGTACAGATAACATGCAGCCTCACTCTCACTACTAGACGGCGTGTCCCTTTATTCCATTAAGCCTAAATATGCTATGTTTCCTGCACCATTAATTTGTTGTGGCCAGTTATGTTTAGCAGCCCCTCTAAACTTTAAGCTGAGGCGAAGACACACTGTCACATCAGGATGCTGTGGTAGAAAACCAGATATATGTTTAAACTTCAGATTTACAGTATTTTTCATACTTGAATCACAACAAAATGAAGTGTCCACAAACACTTGGATCAGAGATTATTTAAAAAAGTAAAATAATGCTTCACTCTGGCCAACAGGGGGGGCTGCAATACCCACAACACCTCCCCCTCCCCACGCTCATGCTCCCCACTGGCCTCTACCAATCTCTCTTTCTCTCTCTCACCCTGACATTTTGGCAGCTGTTGCCATCCCTCCATTTTGCATTCCCTCAGGGAGCCATGTTGTTTCCTGGCGGTGCATTAGCGCCCCATCACTGGCACACATAGACAGTTCAGACACCACAGACAGGACTGCTGCTAGCTGTCCTTCAGATGTGTGTGTGTGTGTGTGTGTATATTGGTGCGTCCTGCCCCATGCTTGACCTGTCTTTGTAATGATACAGTGTTAAAGGAAGTTAGCTCAGTGTTGTCTCTGTGTTTTTCACGATCTCCTCTCGGCTAAGCTGTTACTTAGCTTTTAATATCTACGCACTCAAATCAGTGTCGAAGGGTTACCTTCAAAATGTACTGCACTACAGATTACTAAAAGCACATTTCACAATTTTATAGGTGACATTTTGTTCGAGATTACTCAAGTAGTCGCACTTGGATTATGGATGACTTGGAATACTTTTAGTATATTTTGTTTGTAATCAACATATTTGAAAAAGTGCAGTCTGCTGTTATAAATTACCTGCCTATCCATCACGATGAAGTAACAAGAGAGCCAACTGTTTGCTCTAGAAGTCACATACACCTAAAAATGAAAAGCAAATCTCGCCCCCTGATAAAGCACAGCCTAAAACAGAACAATAAACCAGCGACCAATTGCTTAATTGATCAAAACTAGCACCCCATTTAGTCTGGATGTGAAAAAAACACAACAAAAGATTCACAGATGTTCCCAAAATCTTCACCAAGTGGCTAAAGAACAGAAAGTCTACAGCCTGAGAAATTGGCAACTGCTCAAAGTTCATATTTCCTGTCCAAACCCAGACGGAGCCCGCAGAAAGCAGATTAAAATGTGCCCGAACACAGAGTGTTTCAGAGTGTATCAAGCCTGTAAGGTCCTTTCACACTCTGGTTGGCTTGCAGACCTCTGCTGTAAATGGACGCTTTGAAAAAGAGCCACATCTTCTTTATTTTTCGACAATCTGAATTTTAACACACAGCAAGCGGACCCTAACATTTACAGATTGGTGGCTATGCAGTACGGAGCCAGTAGAATGGTGTGCCTTATCTGAAAAACTGGAAGTTATATATTTGCACATTTATGTAATGTTAAAAGTGTGGTGGTTATTTCAGTTTGGGTAAAAGTGGGTAAAAGCCCCAGGGTTTAGCTGCTTTTAGATCTGTGCTGTCGTGAATGTCTATGGGAAGCACTAGTGACACTTTACATTTCCTGGAGCATGACTGGATATATATTTTCCAACTGAATAAATACTAAAAACAAAAAACGACTTGGAATCCATTCAAAATGGATTGTCGAGTATCTATTTTAAAAAGGGACTGTGATCTAATTCCCTCCAGTGTATAAGGTAACTTTTACAGATGTACTCATAACTGGTATTTTAAATACACTGTGCATAGGTGTATGTATGTGTTTGCGCTGCTTAGTATCTTCTGTCCCACCATCTAAGTGAAACACCTGCACCGGTCTCCCACTGGGCCACATGTTTGTCCTCACACATGCATTTATGCGTGTACACACACACACACACACACATGCACATAACGTGACAAAGGAGACGTACAAAGTTTAAGTAAACCTGACAGGTGAGGGAGAGAGAGAGAGAGAGAGAGATGATGAAAAACAGTGAAAGAGCAATAAATAATGTGACTTTGTGGAACAGATATAGAGTTAGAAAAAGGAAGAGACATGCCGTGAGAAAAAGACAGATTGTTTATATGCTGTAGGAAAATGGGACATGAGGCCACACACCATGAAACACAAATCTGATATTTATTTTAAGATTATATTGTTCTTCTCCAAAAAAAACCCATCAACATATTATTTTAGACTCCAGTAAAGACAAAAATCTGCTGGATTGTGCTCCTTCCTCATCAGTCCACTGATATGTTGCTGGCCACTTATCCAGTTCAGTTTGGGGTAAAGCAGAGCAGCCCAGATGTCCTTTTTCCCCAGCCATGTCCTCCAGCTCCTCCTGGGGGATCCTGAGGTCGTCTCATGCTGGTTGAGATGTATAATCTCTCCAGTGTGTTGTGGGTCTGCCCCGAGGTCTCCTCCCAGTCGGACGTGCCCAGAATTGCTCCCCAGGGAGCCATCCAGGAGGCATCCTGATCAGATGCCTGAACAGTTTGATGCTGCTTCTCGTTCCTAAATTGCCTCACACTCCAGCCATTTCTTTCTCTGCCCTCCTTTGTTATGTTTACCACGTCTCCTTTTTGCGCTCAACCTATTTAAAAGTTGAGAAGTGAAAACACAGAGGAGGAAAGAAACAGAGAAAGAGCGAAAGAGAGAGAGATTGTCTAACTCAACTGCAGTATTGCTGCATTTCCCACTGCACCGCTCTCTTGTTAGGAGCCAGCGGTCGGCTTCCACTGCAGGGCTATTAACATTAGAAAGGCCAGGCTGTTGAACTGCTTTCACAGAGGTCGAGCGTCTGGCCTATCCAGCATTACACCACTGATGTTTACATCCACTTGAGCCTTATTCTCTAAATGTTATGAAACTATGTAGTGTAAAATTGAGAGAGCAAAAATGGGCACACTACAAGCAGGTAATCACCAGTATGATTAGCTCCATGTTGAATAAATAAGCTGAACAGACTCAGTCCACCAAGTCTGTCCTAAATGCTTGTAGTGCACTTTTTTGTACAGCACACACAACTGTGTGACATTTGCATCTCACATAATCAAGTTACATTTCAAGCAACTGTGCATTAATGTATTTTTTTTTAACAGACATTATTTTTAAGTAAAAGTATAGTGAAATGATTCAAGGCAGTGTTTGTATAAATGGCATAAATTGGTAGCCAACAGAAGTTTTCGACTCACTCCTATTTATCACGTGAAGCGACCCAACATCTATGGCTTCTTCCCTACACTAGTGACCGCACGATCTCAACATTTCCACTGCATATAGACAGTAAGAGCAGCTGTTTCATTCAGTTTTCATTTATTCTGTATGTCGTAGCATGTTTTCTTCCCAGCCAAACTGGAGCCACCACAGTCAGCACCAAGACAGGTTTCAGATTCAACACCAACTTTTTAGACAATGGAATCTACTGTATGTTGTATTGCATGGCCCCCTTTCAGTGTAGATTTTTTATTCCATTTTGGCTGTCAAACTGCACAAAGGATGAGGGAATGGCCCGGTTACTTGTTATCTGAAAAGTATAACAACCTTAGCTAAATATTGTAATTTTCTTCTACCAACATCTCCACAGTTTTATCACCACCTTTGTAAAATCAGGCAGGTCCAGCCGTTAATCAGACACTGAAAAGAACATGGAGTTATCTTTTATAGTATATTAACTTACCTAACTTAATTCTTCTGTATAACTTTCAAGACAGAAAAATTTACTAGCACTAATGCAGTATAGAAGAATAAAGAATACATGAATTTTACTGTGGTGACCGTCGTATTTTTCATTTAAATATGATTTTAATAGCATGTCAGAAATAAGCAAAAAAGACCAACTCCAACAGCAAATACGGACACTTAAGAAAGCACCCCTCACACACACACACGCACACACACACACCTAGGCCACAATAGGGCCATACAAACAGACATATTGGGGCCAGTGTTGACTTATATCCCTATGCTAATAAGCATACTAATTCACACAGGGCCGAGAACTTTCTAGAAAAAAAAGAAAGCATTACCCTCCAACACACACGCACATACAAAGACACATTGAGAAAACCCTCCTGCCTTCTCCTAAAGCCCTGCAGACCTCCCTGACAAAGACAGGAGAGTCAAAGAGAGAAAGTCTCTGAAGCAAAGAGATATTTTATAAACTACTTTTTCGTTGTCTTGATAGAAAGTAGAGAGTTGGAAGAATACGGCCAGGTTAAACCTGTGTCGGTCATTGGTCGTTGAATGGGTGAATGTGCATCATCTGACCTGGCTGTGAAATCTGAACTGGTGGAGGCCGCAAATTAGTTTATTTATAGTAATTTTACTAATATTGCAAAATAAATGCCACCCGTACATTTCTCCTGGAAGGTGTTGGGTTACGTTGCTATTGACGGGCAACGTACAGTTGCAGGGACATGGAATTTATATTCCCCAAATGCCAGCACAGTACAGTAATGTGTTTGTTATATTAGTGGTTAAATACCAGAAACGCAAACAACCTCTACCTCTCTCTTTCTTTCCCTCTCCCTCTCTCCCATCTCTGTAGGAATGTTCCCATCCAGTAGTCCGGTGAATTACAAACTTGTCAATGCCAGTGAGATGTCTTGCTTTTACCTTATGTAGTATGATTTCATGAAATATAATGATTAGTACTGAGCAAGTTATTGGTCTGTAGACTTCACTAACGCTTAAAAGACTTAAGTTGTGGTTGGCAGATACATAAAATGAAGTAGCTTTTAAAGCATTGCCATAACTTTAACCAGCTGTTTATTATTGTAACCATGACAACAAAGGTCCCATAACCTGAGCAAAGTCAGAATTTTAACCCAAACCATGATGTTTCCCAAACCAAGTAGCTTTTGTGCCTAAACCTAACTTAACTTTAACCATAGCGTTGTCAAATCATAAAAGTGATTTATTTTTCAACAGTGATTTGGAAGGCACAAACTAATTATATTGTCCTGTCAATAGATAGGCGTGTCAGATCAGAAAACACTTCTATGTGTCATTCTACAGGGAGATTACAAACGACATGTTGTTGTTTGATTTGGAGAACATTACAGATCATACCACTTACAGCCCAGTCTTCCAGCCAGAGGTACGCCAGTAGAGTCATAACTATAAATCTACTGGTGCTCGCATTCCACCCAAGATTCAAACCCCCCATAAATACACATGCTCATTATTTATGTAGCAAATATGTTTGCATTGATATTTCGTGCTGAATTTATTTTCCAGCACCACAACTTTCAATTTCAAAGGAGCACAACTTTTAAAACATTTTGGCAGTTCCATCCAGCTTTTCTAATAAAAAAAATAAAAATCCCACCCAATAAAATGGAAGCCGCCATTTATCTTACATCAGCTCATATCTCTTTCATACTTTCTTCTCTCTGCCTTTCTCTTTTCTTTTTGTATATCCCTTTATCTGTCTCCCTCTTCCTGTATCTTTCATGTCACCTTGTGGCTGTTTTCTCTCTTTAACTTTTCATAACTCTTCCCATTCTTCTCATTCCATCACTGTATTTTTTTCTATACCTCTCTATTCATTTCTCTTTCTCTCTCTCTGTCTCTCTCTCTCTTGATTAGACAGTTTTATTGTGGAGAAAAGCAGAGTGCAAATGGCCATTAGAGAACATTTTACTCCCCACTTTTCCAAATTCAAAATGACAGGCCTAGTGATATGCTTCTACGTTGTGTGTGTGTGCACCTTCCAACCGCTCTCTCCATCAGCTGTCTATTATCCGAGCCAAATCAGAATAATATATGGGGCTACAGGCTGCTAATGGGTGCCCTTGTGTGTGTGTGTGTGTGCGTGTCTGTGTGTGCGCGCATGTGTGTGCGCGCACGGGTGTGCATGCAGAAAACAAAACCCCGTACCTAAATGACAGCCATATGAAACTATGTGCAGAGGCGATTGGCCTAGTGTGGGTTTTCTTAAATGACGGACAGGTGGGAAGTCTAATCCCATCAGAGAGTTGGTTAGTCTGTCCCTCAGGGCCCGCCCCTGTCTACCGAGTGGGCCCTGATTGGATGATATGATTCTTAAAGTCAGATGGATTGGATTGCCCAGGGCAGAGAACAAGTGAAATGGGCAGAGAGGGAAGGAGGGAGAGTGTGAAACACACAGAGAAAAAGATTGCAAAATGAAATCTGAGAGTGAGAGAGATGGATGGATTGCGTTGCTGGGAGAAAATATACATCTGAGAGAGACTAATAGGGAAAATCCAAGACAGTAAGAGATAGACGGAAGACAGAGAGAAAAGTAACTGTAAATTCAGACAGATCACTTAGCTTGAAGGGAGATAAATATGGATTTAAATAAATGACTCAGCTTGGGGATATCGCCGGTAAATGGGGGTTAGTGGGTGGTTGAGTTTTGGGACTCCTGAGTAGGTTTTTGAGGAAGGGAAGGGGAGTCAAGTGGAAGAGGGGTGTAATAAGCTAAAAGCTCATTCCATAGTCTGAGTATTAGTTTATGCAGCGCCACAGACCAGGAGAAAGCTAGCAGAGTTGTTGCTGTTTTTGTTTTTTCATTCTCTGGGTAGTCTGTGAGAGAACTCAACACAATCTGGAAAAATGACGTCTGGAGCACACAAAGTGAAATCCCATCTTAGCCACTGTTAAATCCCTGCCTACAGTATATCAGTTTGTTAGAAATTCATCTACTGCAGACATGTTTTAATAATTGAATAAAAAATAGACTGTTTGCTTGAAGGTTTGTTGGCTTATGTTATAGACAGAAGTGTATGCTGTCTTAACATATTGTTAGCTGGTTGTGTTAGCAAGCATAATGTTAGCTGACATACTATAGCTGCAAGAGACAGAAGTGTATATAGCTTGCTTCAGAGGGCTGGAACACCCTGCTGAGCCTTCTCGTATTGGAGAGGGAGCCCACACAACTTCATTCAATGAGATACAATGTTGATAGAAAAACGTGTTGAGTGCCTGCTCTTTGCTCGGATGAGAGTAGGAGTCAAAGGTAGTTTAAAGGTTCAGAACATTAGGTCAGGGCTAGAGAAAGGTGTTTCCTGTCAGAGGGCTCGATGGATATATGACAGCACAGCCTGATACCCACTGTGGGGCCTAATGTTAGGTCAAAACACACTCGCCCACCTTTTGGCACATTTCACCAGGTGTACTGATAACTGCACATATGAAAACGACATACACTACCAGGTACAGAGAAGCACAATGTAGGTGATATAAATAGTATATATATGGGCTGACATTCTCCCCATATAGATGCAGTCAAATCAAAATTCTGTAGGCGAGTTGTGCGAACTGTGCCAACGGCAGCCCTCAGAACCATTTTGTGCGACCCCTGAACGTGACATGAAATGCATGCATTATATTTTAATCATCTGTGGTCCATTTCAATACTTTCACTTTCAAGAGCCTACATTTAATACACTCCTCAGCTACTGCGTCAAACAGCCCCCCGCCCCCACAAGCGTCTGCCAGGTTAGGAATGAGAACTTGTAGAAAGCTACAGGTTGCATGGCAACTACTGGCACCTCGCGAGTGTTGCGGGAATTACGTTCTGTCATCAACGTGTAGCGCTTCTAGCTAAAGTTAGCGATTTTGGTGGAAACCGGAAAAAAAATGGGTGAAGAGCGCAAACGTAAGGTTGAACAGTTTCAAACAAGGCTTATCTGTGTGCATTTTTCTTGTGCTGCCCTTGATCATATGCTGCCTCCCTTAATTGGCAGTCATTAAAACTTTGAGAACCCCTGTAAGTAATAACAAATGCCTGGTGGGAACAGTGGTAAAAACAAATGAGTGTAATGTAACACGTGCCGCAGGTGCCTCTCAACCAAAAGGACCATTGCTTTTAAGGTCTGACATTCAGTGAACAAGCAGAGGTTCCTTTGGGGGACGGCGGCAAAACACCTGCAGGTGGTTTGACAAGCGCACAGTAAGAAGTGGGATTGTTAAAAGGGCCACATGTTCCCGCACATTATATCGAGACATGACCATCAATTAACCTCTACCAAAAAGCCAAGAATAAAACATGTCATTTTCTCTGAAACAAGCCTGAGGTCTGTGGGTCAGAGGTTCCCGCATGCATAATATCCTGTTTTAACTGTTGGCAGATCATTATAAATCAAAGTATGTATTTTTGTATAATATAGACTATTTCAGAGAATTAAAGGCATTTAAGCATCTGTTTTAGCAGTAGCACATTCTTGTAGCTTATAGTGTTTTTTATATAATGATAAGAAAGAGTTGTAGCTCTTGAGACTTTAGAAAAGCTGCAGAACAAAGACAGTCACCACCTCATTTTACATTCACAAAATGGTGCAAGATTTTCTTCGGGGGGGAAAAAAGTGAATATGAAACAGTTTTAATACCACATACAAGTTTTTTCTTGCATGGCATCTCTGAACCGTGCAATTGTTTGTGTGTGTGTGTGTGTGACTGTGTGTGTCCATCTTTGCTTTTAAAGTCATAAAAATGTGAACAAGATTCAGCCACTACCTTCTACCGAAACATACTTGCTGAATTGCTGCTGAGGAGTTAGGAAAGTTTTCAGCAATTGTCTTTGGAGGTCTGTTCAATTGTTGTGGTGTTGTTTGTGGTATGTGATGAAGGTGAAGACAGTTTTTCTGGCCTCTGTGTTTTCAACAAGTCCTAACTGCTGAGATCCACACTTTTACTTTCTCTCTCGCTACTTTTTCTCACTGCCTTTCTTTTGCTCTTCTTTTACCTCCCTCTCTGTCTCTTCAATTTTTTCTTGCTTTGCTTTCCCTTTCCTTCCCGCTCCTGTTTGTCCTGCTCTCTCTCTCTCTTTCGCTCTCTCTGTCTCTGTCTTTCTCAGAAACAGAGAGATTAAATCCATTCTTCAGTGTCCTCAAACCTCCAACTCAGCTGTTTACTTGCAAAAACACCAATACACTTGTTCTAGGTCTGTGTGTGTGTGCTTGTGTTTGTGTCGGGCTTTGCATCTTTTCAATTCAATTCAATTCAGTTTTATTTATATAGCACCAAATCACAACAAAAGTCATCTCATGACACTGTACATATAGAGCAGGTCTAGACCGTACTCTTCATAATGTTATTTACAGAGACCCAACAATTCCCACCATGAGCAAGCACTTGGCGACAGAGGCAAGGAAAAACTTCCTTTAAAGAGGCAGAAACCCCGAGCAGAGCCGGGCTCTAGGTGGGCGGCCATCTGCCTTGACCGGTTGGGTTGAGAGAGAGAGAGAGACAGAGAGTGTGTGTGTGTGCATGTGTGACAGCAGCCATCCAAAGCTGATACGTATTTCTGATACATATATCTATCTTCCTTCCAATTATTAAGAATATACAGTATAATAGTAATAATAGGCCTTATAGTACACAGCTGATTCAAAATAATAATTACTAACTTTAATCTTTCCATTTTAGCACTAAAATTACAATTTCTGCATTTTGTTTATTCCAATCCATGAAACTTTATAACTTAACTTATTTTGAAATTTTAAAGGGTAAAATCGTGTTTATTATTTTAGGAGATTCATGAGGCTTGTTTTAACCACAGTGATATAAAGCTTTTTGAAGTTAAAGCCATGTAATGTCTGTTTCCTGCTCTCTCCAAACTGAATGTGACTGGTCTCTCATATTTAGAAGTTGCTTCAGACTCCATTGGGACAACCAAATGTCTAATGTTACAGTTTCTATTTTATTCTGCTCTGTTTTTCTTTTGGAACCATTCATTTTTTATCTAATGCCGTCTGTGACAGAAACAGAGCAAACGGTTGATTTGAGTTAAAAGCCATCTGTCCTGAAAAGTTATTTCACTGAAATCAAGTGGTTTTCTTTGTACGTTTGTGCCAAAATTACGACCAGAAAGGGAGGCATTGCCACTTATTAATGCATTTACTTTGAAGGAATGGTTTGACATTTTGGTAAATACAATTATTCACTTTATTGCCAAGAGTTGGATAGATACCACTCTCTTGTCTCTGTATCAAGTATAGTGTCGTTGAGCCTTGCTTAGTCAAATGGCAAATTGTCTTTTTTGTCACTTTTTGTACAGATTAAATTAACAAGATATCTAATTATAAATGGAATCTTTGTCTGTCTGTCTGTCTCTCTGTCTGTCTGTCTGTCTTTCGATTATCTCGACAATCGTTTATTCGATCAACACTTGGCGGGTGTATTGCTGAGGACCCAAGGAAGTGCAGTGTCAAGTGTGAAGTTGTTTGGATGAGCGGTTCTCGAGAAAACTGCAAGCAGCAATACCGGAGGCCAAGCTACCGGCCCGCTCCGAACAGGCACGTTTTGAACGGGCACTGCTCTAGTAAATGTTAATCAGAGGTGCTAGTAAGCGGATTCTGTTACCTTTGGACAGAGCCAGGCTACCTGTTTCCCCCTCTTTTTTCAGTCTCTGTGCTAAGCTAAGCTACCTGCTGCTGGCTGTAGCATTATATTTAACAGACAGATATAAGACCTTCTCATCTAACCCTCCACTAGGAAGCGAATTGGCAGATTTCCCATAATGCCGAACAATTCCTTAAGCATAAAGACTGAAAGCCCGGTTCACTCCAAAGGTTCAAAAATAAGCCACCAGCAGCCGGGTGCAGTGACACAGTGACTTCCTGGAAGCTCCGCTGGTTACCTTGCAACCACACAGTGAGAAAAAAAAAAAAGAAAACCTCAAGGAAGTTACTGCACCTGGCTACAAGTCACAAAGAAATATTTACACCACATAACTTCATGTAAAACTACAAGTTGTTGTTGCTAAGTTTCAGTTTGTGTATGTATTAAATAAACAGGAAACAATTTGTAAGGTTTAGAGGTGCTGGCAGACATATTTCTGAACACTTTTTGTTTTGAAGCCGGGCAATCTGTTCCCCACTGCTTCCAGTCTTTATGCTAAGATAAGCTAAATGCCTGCTAGCTGTAGCTTCATATTAAGAGATGAAAGTGGCATTGATCTTCTCATGTAACTCTTGGCAAGAAAGCAAATAAGTGCATTTCCCAAATGATAAGTAATCTAAAAAAACTAAAAAATATTATTTTGAACCATGTAAGTATTGTCATCAAAATACTGATCGAAGCTGATTGTTGCGAGTGATCAGGGTGTTGCTGTGTACATTACTGTACTTGTTTTTAGTGCAGTAGAATGTGTAATATTTCAAGTTAATAAACCTACATTACATTGTGCCTGTGGCAGTAAAGTAAATAAGAACTGAAGAAAAAAAGAAGAAAGGACTTCTCCCCTTTACTTTAAGAGAGGTGGTAGTGATGGATGTAACTGGAGGTGGAGAATGGGGCGGGAAGTCTTTATCGGAGCTGAGTTGATCAATATAATTTAAAATGATGTTCTAGAAGATGGGTATTTTGGCAACAACTTTGGTGGTCAACATTCCCCTCTGTAGTGTTTTGCACTGCACTTACTAGTCCTTGGAGTTTCTGTCAAGTGACGCTTGATGCTCTTTTCTTTGTCTCATCAGCCATGGCCAGTAACACAGCAGTTCTGTTGCTATGAATTCGAAACCAAAAAAAAATCACATCACCTCCGGCTTTTCCTGGAAAAGAACTATCAAACACTAAATGATAAGAACAGACACTGTAAAACTCTGTTATAACGCTGAATTGTTTCTATACTAGATTCAGAGTAGGTAAATGGATATATCTGATTATTACTTCAAATCTGGAGTGATTCATAAATAAAATTGATGGCATTTTTCACTCTCCTCTCCTGTGGCACTCACATTTTTTTCCCCAAAACTATAGTTGCTGGTTAATTTTTATATTAATACAAAACAAATGATCAGTTTATGAATTATGATGTATTTTTATAGATTAAACTACCAAAAAGTATTTAAAGCAATTAGAATTAGCTCCACCTTGACCAACTACAACATTAAAGTACAGCTTACATGTTAAAGCATCAATAATAATCATCCAGTAAAATAAAAACACTGAGGGGATTCTGCATAATGAGTGTTTTTACTTTTAATACTTTTAAGTACATTTTGTTGCCAATGCTTCTGTATTTCTTGTAAGTAAGTAATATTCTGTATACCAAATGTTTTTATAGTGTGGTATTTCTTCATTTACATAAGCAAAGGACCTGAATGCTTCCTCCACCACTGGTCCCCAGCTGTGTGTATGTTTTTGTTGTCTGCTAGTATTCATCAAATAATTCTTTCTGGATGTGTCGCCATTTACACATCATGTGTCTGGCAGCTCTCATGAGTCTATTTTGGCACTTTGCTCCACAGCTTTGTGCCATGTGGACACACAAACACATGCATGCACACACACACGCAGAAAGAATGCAGCAAAGAGAAACTACGAGAAGTTAAAAGAGAATTTAATTGGAATGAAAAAGAGGAGGGGAAAAGAAAATGAGAATTAAAAATGAGACAGACAATGAAACTAAACACAAGACCAACTTTCTGTCTCAGCACAATTCGAAAAGGTGGCAATTCTATCCTGTTTTTTTTAGCAAGGCACTTATAAAGATAACTGCTCACCTCGAAACAGATGAATTAGCTCTCAGGTATGTAATTCTACGTTTTCCTAATGCTATTGGGAAATGTATTATGAATGAATTAATGATATTTAAACTTGCAATAACTGATTTTTGATCACATGGGGGCAGCAGAAACAAGTTGTGATCACAACACTAACATTATTATTATCATAATTATCAGCTTTTATGTTTCAATGGCAAAGTTGTTAGTAAGCAGTTGCTTATTTACACCTTAAGCAGATACAGAACAACATTAGCATTCATTTTGAGTCATGTATCTGTCCACCTGATTAATGTTGTATCCACCAACTCCTGAGCGAAATATCTGGCTCTTAAACTCTTTAACACTTAATCTGGCGTTTGGTGATGGGAAAGTAGCATAAAGTACGGTTGGTTTTTAGAGCTTTCTCACTGAAAACAGCTGCCCGCTGCAGCCAAAAACAATGCCGTGACATGGAGCAGTGAGAGTGAACCTAAACAATGAGCTGACAGATGCTAAAATACTCTGTAGAGCTGAGGGGAATTGCAGAGTCGGGTAATAATAATTGGTGTGTTCGTCATTATGAACAACACTTTTCACACTGCACATAGTCATTTGAGCCATTGTTGCTGTAAAAAAATATAGATTTTGGCTGCTGTAAATTGTCATTTTTTGTGTACTTTGTAATTCAAAAAACCCATAGAGCATGCAGAAATTGAAAAAGATGGAAAGAAACAATTAAAATGTAAACAACTTCCATGGCATACTGTACATTTCAACATGCTATTACCGTTGTTTATAGAGTAAAGATCATGAGTCGTATATCATGCAATTATCCTGCATGCATTTTGTATTACTAATTCAGAGTTCATCCCTCTGTGCGGTAGGATTAAATTAGTATTTTGTAAACTCACAACTCCGGTGTTATGGAACTGAAAAGTTACAAGGTTATTTCTTCAAACTCTCCAAATGCTGACAAAATTAACTAAAACTTAACTAAACGTTCCTTTAGGGCGTTCAGCCATAGAGCATTAGTAATTTAGCAAACCTGTGGTAGAAATGACAGACCTGGACAATGGCCACAGTGATAGTTCAAGCAGAACCATTGTGCATTCCCTCGACTTCTGCTGTCTTATACCTTCATTGGAAACTGAACCCTGCCACAGTAACCAAGTGCAGTTTTCACACTGATTTACACCTGGAATATAAAAATGATTTGGAGAAATAGTTTGAGGCACCAACAGTCTAACATCCCTTTGATGTTAACAAGCGGTAAATCATGTTTCAGAGAGAGAGGAAGATGAAGAGGGAGACTGTGTGATGGGGGAGGGAGGGCAAGGTGGAGACAAAAGAAAAAGAGAGGGTCAAGAGAGGGAAAAAGTGGATGTTGGGAGAGATATAAAGAAAATTAAAGGAAGAGGCGAAAAAGAGAAATTGAAAAGAGGAAGCAGAGAGGAGAAGGGTTGGACACCTTTCCTTTTATGTTAGGGGAGCGGAAGCAGAGAGAAGAAAGTAAAATTGAAAGAAATTAAAAGGTGAGAGGAGATAGAGAGGAAATGGTTTAGCTCTGATGTACAAAATGTTAACCTCTTTTCAGATCAAAGAGCTTCATAAGGAAGCCAGAAAAAATGTCACACCACAAGAAATGTGTGTAGGTCCTGTGTGTGCTTGTTTGTGTTTATCAGCGATGTGGGAAATTCTGTCCCGAACTTGATCCAGCCTGAGCCCGACAATAATCAGCCAGAACGAGACACAAAACCTAAAGTCAATATTTCCATCCTCTCCGTAACGTATTTTACTCTTTTACTCTTTACATTCTTCTTGAATAGCTATATAACACAAAAATGTTAGCTAACTTTAATTTAGCGTGTGTTTTGTCATTTTACGTATGTAAATATTGACCACTAGGGGGCAGAAAATCTCCAGAATGAACTTACAGAATACATGAATTTGTTATCAGATGAAATTATGTGCTAGCAGACATTTTCAAACAAGTGTCCGCACGAGGTGGAAATGTTCCAGTTTGAGCGAAACATTTGCATGTATCTTGGAGTTTTATGGATCTCCTTCTTAAACGTACAGAGACGAGAGGAAAAGGTAGAGAGAGACTAAAGGGAAATGGCAGAAAGAACTGGAGTTTCTGGTGAGAGGCTGAGCTGAACACAAATACACACAGGTCAAATTTGTAGGAATGATACAAGGCGAAACCTCGCTTCGCTCTCTGTCTGAACACCCCTTAAACATCCGGTTTGACCTAATGAATGAATTGGCTGTTTTAATTTCCATTAAGTCCACAGTAAACTGAGAAAAATATCTGGCTCTGGAAACAGCTGTCAACAGGAAATGTGAGAGCATTAAGACAGAATCATACAGAAACTGCAGGCTAGAGAACTAAACCAATCAGATAAAAGAGGCTAAAGGCCGAGTAGAACTGCAGAGTTGAGTGTTGCACATTTAAGAATAATGTAAAAATCTGAAAAATACTGGAATCTGCCTATAGATTATCCCAGTATACCCAACATATCTTCGTTTTCCACACTGTAGCATGTTAGTACCTCCCCCACATTGCTGAAACCCCCAAATTTGCAGAAAAAGAGCAGAGGACATGACATGGGTTAAGGTTCCAAAAAAACACAGAGCAGCAAAATACCCTCATCAATTGTCCGTTAACGAGGTTGAGACAAAGGAAAATTGGGAAAATTAGAGCCCAAATTCTATGGTTTTCCACAAAATTCAAGACAAGTGAGGCACCCTGTCTGGTCAGCAGCCTGGTACGAATGTGTATGACTGAATAAAGATGTGTTGCTGAAAAAGAGCATACACACTAGGGAAGTCTACCCTGAGTAAATCAATGTTAAAAATACACATATACATTTAAAAACAGTAGGACTGAGGGGTAGGAAGGGCTAAACCCTAGTGTATCGAAATTTGCAGTTTCACAAAAGAAAGTGGAATAAGTTGGAAAAACATTGAAAGGTGAGACAGACAGGCAGTGAGAGTCCGACAGATGAATCAGAAAGACAGAGAAAGTCAGACAAAAGGAGTGCATGTTAAATGTAAGGCTGAGAGTGGAATAGGAAGGAGTGGGGAGAAAGAATGAGGTGCGCAGGATAAGTGTAGCGTGGAGAGATGAAAGAGGGCGTGAGAGATAAAAAGGGAATAAAAGTGAGTGAGGGAGGATAAGTGTAGGGTAAAGAAAGAGGGGGAGGAGAAGTTATATACATGCCAGGAATGGGCGAACAGCTGTGGAAATAAAAAAGAATCAGAAATAATGAGGGGGAGGGACAGAGAGAGAAACAGAATGACAGTAAATAAATTCAACAGTTTTGCAGAAGCTGATGTGATTTAATATTTACCCTCGTTATAAATTTTACCTTTTTGCGTGATTTTAGTCAGCATCATTTTATTAATTGAGAATCATAGTTTTTAAGCTCTTGAGTGCAGAGGATCCAGTCAGAAAAAGTATAATTTTCTTGACAAAATATTAACTTTTCTTCTAAATCATTTAGAATTTAATACATTAAAACGGACAGTAAACATTAAGAAATGAAAAGACTTGTACATAAATTGCACTTCTTTTTACTTTCACTGGAGAAGGTAACTGTAGTATTATAGCTGCTAGACAGTCCCAGAATAATATATACATCTTGACTTAAGATAATATATAAAATACTGTATACATACAGTATAGCTACCACGACAGCTTGGCAGACCATATGCCTACATTTGGTTATATCAGTTTGCTTCTTGCATGAATCCATTGTTTGTAAAACACGTGGGTGATTTGTCCAAACAATGTCATTTCAATCAGTCACACAGTCAGACAAGCACGGAGGGTGAAAATGAAACTGACTAAAATCCTGGCTTTTCCATTGTTCTGCCTGTCACATTGTCTGTAAGGGTGCTGTCCACTTTCTGAAATACAACCATAATAATCCAGTGTCGGCATTCATTTTTTGCACCTCAGTTTCAATTTAATTTGAATAATACTCTTCTAAAACTAGAGATCTGCATTTCCATAATTACGGAAACTGAAAACGGACACGAGGTAACTTCAGTCAGGTTGCTAAATAAGACATTTTCCACAGACTTGAAAACTGAGAGGTAAACATGAGGATGATTTTATACTCAAACAGACACAGTCTACAGTGTTTTGGTAATAACATATTTGTATTTTATGTTTTTTTTAATATATCATGATTGGGCAGTTATGATGTTACATTTGAGACAATGAATAATTATTCAGTGGATGACTGTTGTGTCTGAGCAGACACCATATGCATATGAAATCTCTATCTTTAGTCTGGAGAAAGCACTGTTTACTCTGCAGGGTACTGTGACAGTGTTAGATATGTGATGTATCAGACCATAACTAACTGATCAGAGGGGCACTGCTGTTTCAGTCAAACAGTGGTAGAAGAAGTACTCGGATCCTTTACTTAGGTGAATGTATGTAGACAGCAATGTGAAAATACAACAATACAAATACTGTATTACAGTATCAAAAGTAAACGTTTTCATTTTGCAGTAAAATGTCCCGTCACTGATATATTATTATGTATTACATTAGTGTATTAGATTGTTAATACTGATGCAACAAATTGTAAGTAGCATTTTACAGCTGTTTGCTACACAAATTTGTATTCATCACAGTACAAGAACCTTAAAAAACATGAAAGTAATTTGTTCAACAAGTAATATAGTGTGTTGTTAAACATCTGATATAACTGTGAAATTAATTTGTGAGTCTTTATATGAATTACTATAAATAATGAGACCATGGTTTAGATGACTGATAGTTTCTAACATAAGTCAGTTATAATTTTTAATTATTCCTCTCAAAAAGAATGTTTCTTTTTTGCGCTCTAGCCGTCCTCATAATTTAATACAGATCTCATCCTAGATCCAATCACACACAATTTAAAATGCAGTGCAAAGGTTGGCAGTATTCTCGTGGGTGGTCTTATGGGCTCAAAATAATATATATATATATACTAATGTCTTAAAATGAATGTGATTTACTGGTTTTAAAATGTTACATGTTGCACATTTAATACATTGCTTCAGATTGGTGGAGGTGACGAGAGCTCCCTGGGTATGCACAAACCCAAAATGCCATCGATGTGGCAAGAAGAAGCTACACAAGCATATTATTAACCTTTCTTTATAAGGCACTTTGCAAAACAGTGTTCCACACTGAATGCGAGATGAATAAAAATGTAAGCAATCAGTGAAAAAATATTTTATTTGCTGCAAGAGCATGGATGTTCTGATGAAAACTCGCTCCAGGCTGTGCTTAAGGAATGCACAACAGAGGCTGCATCTGTTTCTGTGGAGATCACTGAGTTAAATCTGTGTGATGTCAGTTAAAGATGTCAGACTCTGCATGCCCGTTATCCCAAACTCAGCTTGACTCATTTTGTCCTCTTTTGCCCTTTTCCTCTTTTCAGGTTTCCCCAAACTGCGACCAGGTTTTGGTGAACGGTAAAGAAATGCGCGGTCGTCAGTCTTTGGCTGTGAACTTCACCTACCTGCACCTTTCTGCTCAGCTGCAGCTCACCGTCTGGGTGCCCAAGCTGCCTCTGCAGATAGACGTGTCAGATACTGAACTGAGCCAGGTGAAAGGCTGGAGGGTACCGATCATCACTAACAAGAGGTAAAATTGCCTGTATGATCTTAATGGAATACTTGGGGGAAACATAGAGGGTGTAAGCATGAGTATCAGTTTGCATTTTACATAAACCTTACTGATTCATGTTGTGAAGACAATCATACCACGTGCCTGTCCTTCCTTTCCCTCGCACCTTTCCTTTTTTTTTGAGAAGACAGGCAATATAACAGTCATATACATCAGACCAGGTAACACGAGCATGAAAGTTTGCCGTTAGAATACTGAATGTATACGGCGTCCAAGGGCAGGAAGCCAATGACGGATAGGCATCATCTTCAGCTTCCACTAGTTAGTCCACCTGAAATCACCAGCTACTTCACCAGCTAGCTGTCTACAATAGACACTGTTTCAAAACTATCTCAAAACGATTTTTGGCGTTTCCGTTGTTACTCATCAGCGGACATGCACGCTGATTTTAATATATCTGCAATAAGCTAATATCGGTCAATATATCGTCCCATCTGATTTATTGTTCTTGTCTAATTTATTGCCTATCTAAGAGGGGGAGCTGGTAACACAGTAATATAAGATAAATAAACAGATTTTTGAAAAATTAAGTAGAAAAGTAATTAATTTTTGTATCATATGTAGTTTGGAACATGGTGATCTATCTAACTTGTGTTAGTTAAATTACAGAAAATATATTCAAGTCATGAATTTATCATAGCTCACTGACCTTGAAGTGTTATATATAGCTCTATTATTAATTTAGAAACACTGCTTACTGATCTAAACCCATACATGAGCATACACCAGCAACAACATAACTAAATATGCTGAAGCTCCAGTTGTACTGTGGCAACAAGTATTGCCACACAATTATTGTATTAATGCAAACAATTGAAACAATCAGGACCGCCTCTCACGTCAAAAGTGTTGCATTCTGCCAACCGTGGCAGTTGTACTTTGCTAAAGTATGTGTGAGAGCAGAAACAACAGAAAAGGCAAATATACTCTGAGCTTTGGCTACAGCTCTTGCCTTGGTCCATGCACTTGTTCTGCTTGAAAGCAGTCAACGCATATTGTTTCTTCAACAAAAAGTACTGGGTTTCAGCATGTGAGGAAAAAAGAGAAAAGAACGAGACTGTGTGTCTCCGTTGTGTTTAATTTGTTTTATGATAAATCTTAAGATTTTTGTGCGTTTCTTTGCGACTGAGAGAGGAAAGAAAGAATAAACCGAGAAAATGTGTGAACGTGAATGTGTGTGTCTTTTGGCTTTCGTGTGTGTGTTTCTCTGTCTTTGTGTGTGTGTGTGTGTGTGTGTGTGTGCGTGTGTGATATAGTGCTTATTGAATGGAGCAGTTGAGAGCACATATCGTTTCAGCCAGTCTATAATTTCTTATGAGGTCAAGGCCTTCCTGGCTATACTGATGACAACTATTATGGCTTTAGCATCATTGCCACTGAGTGAAGCATTCGATCACTTGAACACACGCACGCACACACACACACACACACACACACATGCACACACACATGCACACACACATGCACACATGCACTCTCTCAAAAGGGAGACGATGTAAGTGGGTGGATCAGTCACAGGGTGTTGGTGTGTCTGTTTTTTCCCCATACTTTACTTTTGTGTGTATGTGTGTAGGTGTACACGATACTGTTTTGTGCAGCTTTTTGTGTTTTTTTTGTAAAAGAAGTAAGGAGGGTGAAGGCATAACAATATATAGAGAAAGAAGGAATGTAGGACAGAATATAAACTGGTACTGTAGCATACAAACTGTATAAGTGCCTTCAGGGCATTTATCTTTCGTCTAACCTGCAGTAAAAATAAAAAATGTCAGATGAATATTACACAGCAGGAACTAATTATTGTAATAGACATCTGCTTTTTCTTAACCAATTAGATGGATTCAGATGCTGCAGATCCAGGAAAAGTTTTAAAGAATATCTTCAACTTTTAGGCTCAGATTATTTTCTCATGAAACTGTAACCTGTGATTGTCTATCACTGTGTATTTTGATAAAGATCTGGAACCAGACTTTCTATTAATAAAATACAGAATTTAGAGGATTAGGGAGCCTTGGCATAAGTATATTCTATGCACACATCAACCATGTGACACATTTAGATACACAGCCTCCAACTTAGATACTTGAACTCAAATTCAGAGTCGCACAGGGGAAAGTTTGTTTTTGAGGCTCAGGTTTTAATAACAGCATACACTTACCAACTTGTGGCACACACACTCAGTTGAAAATCAGCTAAAATATGCACATGCCCTTTCTTTCTTAGGTTACAAAAACGCTATTCCTAATGATCCATACTGTATGTCTTTTCTCTTTGCATGCATGCCTGTATGCTTCTGTGCCTCTATGTGTGAGCGTGGCCATTTATGTGTGTGTGTGTGTGTGTGTGTGAGTGTGTGTTGCTTCTATTCCCCATCTTGCCGCCCTTCCATTCTGTTCTGCTGGGCCTATTTTTCAATTTCGCCAATTTCTGCTCAGATAGCCACCAACCCGTTTGCACACACAGACACAAACAGACACACACACCTCTATCTCCCCTAACCACTATCTCACAGAGTGAAACACAAGCACTATTAGGCACACACACTCTCACACAGACACATGTGCAACTGGGACACTGGAAAATGGAAAGAGAATTCCTGTAATATTACCTGGGTTTCACACTCCGGGACAGTTATAGGACACAGAGGTAGTCCTATGTGTGTGTGTTCTTGTGTGAATGTATGATCCAGTGTGGGCCTGCCTGCATGTGGTATTGTGCAGATATTACACAGAGGGAGGCAAAGAAGAAAGAATGTGTGTCTTTGTGTGTCTGTGTATGAGAGAGAAAGAGAGATCCTCCACCAGGGAGCGAGGGAGAGAGGTTTTCTGTTTTAACACAGATAGTGTATTCAAAGCATTCCAGGATTCATTTTATTTCTTTATTTGGGGGTGATTATTCAGCCTCCTCAGCTGTGGAATTACACCAAGCATATAATTTGCATGATATTATTTTATATATTTTTGGTTTTATATTTTTTTAATTTCTATAGCAAATTGTCCTTTATTAGGATGGAAGGGAAAAGATGGCAAAACCACACAACAGAGGTGTCTTCAGATTTAGATGCAGATTTTACTGCAAAATGTAGAACTACTGCTTTGTTTTTTGCACTTCAACAAGATAAAGTAATTATAATAGGTTATAAAGAAGTATGATGTGCAGCTGGTTGAAAAGCACTGAAGTGTCTTTTGAAATATACTAAACATTCAAAAAAGTGTTTGTAGTAGACAGGCAGGAAAGAGGTGGAATACACTCATGAATGGCCACTCCCACAACAAAGACTAGATCAAATTCAAGGTTATTTGTAAAATGCAGCTTTACAGAGTGATAAAACAATACAAAAATGCATTCAGACAGATACAAGCACAAAATCTAAAGTCTAAGTGGCAGCTAAAATAAATACAAAACTATGGTTAATTTGTTTTCCCTGTTCAACTTCATCTATTCACCTAGATTGATAGCATTCAGTATCACATGGCGTCTACAGTGCCTATCATCAGAACACCATGAAATATACTGTAGAGTGGTGTGTCATCTGCATAGCGATGATAACAGATTTTTTGTTTGCTGATGATAGAGCCAAGTCGAAGCACATAAAGATTAAACAGGAGCGATCCAAGAATTGACCCCTGTGAAACTCCATATAGCATGTCATATTCACGATGGCTAAAAGCACCAAAGGAAACTTGACTAGTGCTTTAGTGATTTAGCTATTGCAAATTTGAGGGGTTTTTTTAGTTTTCAGTTTTGCAGATAGGATTCAAAGCACTGGAGAATGGTGATAAAAAAAAAAAACAACTCAACTCTCAACCCTGTCAGCAACCCAGTATAGAAAGAATCTACTTACTGTAGCAAGGATTTCTGCTCTTTTAAACCAACATTTTTGCAAGTACATGATTATACATGATACATGATACATGATTTTACTCTACAAAGTCATCAGGATGTTTACTTCCCTGTCCACTTTCTTTAGTTTTATGTAAAAATAAGAATCCTGTAGAATCATTTTTATTAAAGTGCAACTGTCAAAAACAGCTGCTTTTATCTCTTAACACAACATTAACAACAGTATTAAGCACATATTACAACTTTTTGCCCTGGGAGTTGTCTTGTGATCATTGTTTTAAACATAAACAGTTGAGCAGTTTCGTCTGACTGTTTTTACCATGTAACCGTTTTTTGAATGTTTCTCTTACAGATATGTAGCTATTTCATTTAAAGTCATACTTTAGATTGTACACTTATTGAGGTGAACTGGGGCTCCATTCACAAGGGGAATTGATTAATGCTTTTTCGAGTTACAATAGTCTAGGTATACTGTTTAATAAAAATTCACCCACAGACAGTATTACCAGTGAATGGAGCACAAGGCCACTTACATTTGAAACAATTTGTCCATCCAGGCATTCCAAGAAATCCACATTGTACAACAAAAGTGATTTGAAAGTGTTCCAGTTGGATTAAAAACTGAAGTGTCTTTTCTTTGACTGAGAGTGTAACCTGGAGCAGAGATTATGCAGTAGATTACCTGGAGCTGAGTGCAGAGTATAAAAATGGCATTTAATTACCAGATAATCTCACCTTCTCTCCTCTCTTTCTGTCTCTGTCTCATTTATCTCCTTTTTTTCCTTCCTTTCCTTTCCCAGACCTACGAGAGACAGTGAAGATGATGAGGATGATGAGAGGAAGGGCAAAGGCTGCACCCTACAGGTATTATTTGATTGGTTTGCATATCACACTTTTAAAGAGAGTTAATCCCTTTCTTCAATGTCAATATCCCTGAAAAACACTGAGAGCTGTCCTACTACATACTGAGAATGAAATGTGACTTACTGCATGTAATGTTTCAGAAACTGTGCAGTGTTGTACACTAGTTTTCTATCAGTTAATTCATAAGCTAACACAGAGACATTATGCAGTTAAACATTAGAGTCTAATTTGACCTTTCTCTTGACCTTTCAGTACCAGTACGCCTTGGTGCGGGTCCTCACCCATTTTGTCGCAGAACCCTCTGACCCAGGAGGAGAGATGGTCTACATGTTAGGTGCGGACTGGCAAGCTGATATCACTCATTTGGTCCTGGACCAGCTAAAGGTAGGTACACAAAAATACTCACATACACTCACATGCACATCAAATCTCCTTTGAAGGAATATTTCTATGTTGTGTATGTCTGTGCATTAAGTATATAGATAGAGACAGAAGGTGACTAGCCACGCATAGCACAAATACTGGAAGCAGGGTGAAACAGCTAGCCTTGTTCTCTCAAAAATATGCCTTCCTAATCAACACGTCGTATCTCATTTGTTTAATCTGTACATGAGAGAACCAAGCTAGCTGTTTCCCTGTATTTTCAGTGTCATCTCCCTAGGTCCAGCTCTAGGTCCAACTCTAACGCACAAACATGAGATTGGTATCGATCTTCTCATCTAACTTTTGGGAAAAGTTTCACAGAAACTTTTTTTTACTTTTCCTTTAGTTCGTTCCTGTTAGGACTGATGTTTGGCTGTTGAATAATAGTTAAAATGAGCAGGTTTATGTAGAACTAATCCAGGATAAATGCACAAAAGCCTAAAAGATCAGTTATGCTGTTTCTGTGCTCCACAGGTAGAAGATCCTCGCATTGCCAGACTGATAGATGGACGAATCTTGATCGGGCGGGACCTGGGAATCACCACTATACAGGTATATACCCTCTGTTCTACTATCACTATACAAGTGATCCAGACTGTTCTCTTTCATATTATTTATATTTCGTTGATATTATTGTCCCAAACCACAAAACAACCCATTATCCTAATCAAAGCACTGTATATTCACCCTCTTATCCCAACCTGAGAATGAAATATAAAATATAAAGGGAAATAGCCCAAAACTTTCTCATGTGGTGTCAAAGTTTGTCACTATGATTAAACTTTTAATGTAAAGTTTAGACTCTGACGACCTCTGGTGTGACTCATGAAGTACAAAGCATCCCAGAATCAGTCTTTTTAAGGATTCAGAAAACATACTCAACATCGACAATGTATTTATCACTTGTTATTCAACAAGTCAAGAGAAAGACGGTTGAAAATGTATGATTATGTGAAGCGCAGTGTAATTTGGCTGCTCGCATTGCAGCCATAAGTACTCCAGTGATGTAAACATTATCCTCTCTTTCTTCCTCTCCTCTTCCTCTCTTGCAGTTATAAGCCTTGCCTGCTAGCTCGTTACACAATTAGCCACAATTAACTGTCGGATTTGGCCCTGATATCTCAGTGTGATGTTCAGCAATTACACACAGACACACACTTACATTGGCGCACAGTGAACACACTTGCGCACTTGCTGAATTCCAATCAGCCAGTCCATTGTGACTGAATGTGGCAGTGGAGGACAGTTCTGTGGCTTACTGTCTTACATTACTGATATACTGTTATATAGCAAAGCCAAGGAACAAACACCAAATATGTCACAGTCATAGTCAATATAGTTTATATTATATTCTGTCCTATTATGTCACATCTTCATCTTTCATGGAACAATATATAAACTATATATTTTCATTCTAAGTGCTTGCATTTGCATGAGTGCTCTGAAGAGTGTGTTGTGCGTGTGGCAGAAGTGGGTTGGCACTTAGTTCAGTGCAGCAGTGGGGGGATATCTTGGGGATTTTGGAGAACAGCTGAGTGTGTGTTTGCATCCGATCGACTGGGGACCGCTGCATGCGTGCACGCATACACAGACACGCACACACAGATACACGCATACAGACAGCTGTGCTCTGTTTGGGAGCCAGGAGAGAGAATTTACCCAGCATTCCCATCGAGATGCCAGAGTCGACAGCCGTCATTTGATAGTTTGACATTTCAATTTTACCCCCCAGCTCCGTCTCCCCAAGTCTCGCCTCTTCCTCTCCTCCCGTCTCTCTCTCTCCTCTCTCGCCCCCAGTCTCTCTTTCTCGCCCTCTTATTCTCTGTCTGTCTTGAAGAGCAATCCCAGAGCCGTCAATCATTGCATTTTGTTACCTCGCTGAGGGTGGGATTGAGTTTGACGCCCCGACACGTTCACTGAGAGATTTTCTTTGTACACCAATCAGATCTGCCTGTCCTCCTGTCGCCGGGCGGAGTAGTACACTACAACACGGGGCTCCTAATCTCTATCACTGTCTGTCTGCTGCTCCCTCTCTCCATCTGTACCTCAATCTCTTTCGAGCTCCTTCTTTCTGCCCCCTCTCACTTTCTGTCCTCCTCTATTTGTCATTGTCTCTCTCTCTCTGACACCTACTCCATTTATTTCTCTCTCGCTCGTTCGCCGTCTCTCTCTTATACTCTCTCTCTCTTCCCTTTTCATTCACTCTCTTTTAGTTCTTTAGTTTTGGNGTGTGTGTGTGTGTGTGTGTGTGTGTGTGTGTGTGTGTGTGTGTCTCCACTACTTAGCGTGTGACATTGTGTCAGAGATGTGAAATAACAGCCGCAGTGTTTCCAAACCAGCATTTTCTTTACACAGACAATACTAGTATCAGTTTTTACAGGTCTGTGTTTGTCTGTTCAGATGTGTGTTTAAGACATAGGCATAGGTAGATAAGATCCTGTGTCCTAGAGTGTAGACGTAAATCACTTGATCAGCCAGTGCGCATGTGTGGGTGTTTTCTAACTTAAACAGACACTGCCAGGCTATGTGGCCCAAAGCACTGTGGTGTTAACCAGCTCTCACTGCTCATTTGTCAATGTTAAAGTCTTCACTGTCACCTTAAGGCAATAATCACTGAGAGAACAACAAAAGCTCTTTCATGCACCTCTCTCCTGTACTGTCTTCTAGAGTTTCCTTTACTGTACCTGTACTTCCTAATTTCCTATACTTGATGCAGCCTTGTTGTTCCCATTATTATTTTACAACATTTTGAAACACAAGCTGTCATTCCATCACCTGTCAAATAACCAGTTTGACAGTAATGTGATGGCTTTTTAGTTGGACGGCACTTGAGGTGAGATTTTCCCTGCATTGTCCCCTGTGTGTCAGAGCAGGAAATGTAAAAATGAATGAAATTGTTTTTGTGCAAATTTAGACTCTTCTGCAGCTCTAATAATGCAGATTGATTTCAGGTAGCCAAAACTTACATTCTTTAAAATTTCAACTTTACACCTATTCGTGTGCTGTTTGATGTTTCGCTGTAGGTTCTGTCCCCGCTGTCTGACTCTATCCTGGCAGAGAAGACTGTGACCGTGTTGGATGACAAGGTAAAATAACCAGTTGCTTTATTTTATGTATTTGAGATGTAGGTCCCTTTTATTGACATGTATTATGATTGTGTGTTCTTCAGTCTCATGTTGCAGATCACTGGTTATACAAGGGAGTATTGAGCTTAATAGCCTAAAAATTTAAAGAAACAGCACTGAAAGTATCACACACAGCAAGTAAACACGTGTTTATCAGGGTAGTCCCTGTGGACATGGAACCCAAATTACTCATACGTAAGCAATACAGAATCCGGCCATGGTATGGTATAACAAGGCATAAGAAAGGTAATGTGATTTTGGTAGCTTTTATGAGTTCATCCATTATGATTTAAGACTTACTTTTTCACTTAGCATGTTCTGTCTTCAAATTGTTACTTATAAATATTGCATGCCATTCTATGCCTTCATTTTATTTTGCCACTGTACTATAATACTGCTTTACCTGCCTAATTTCCCCACAGAGTTTATGAAAATTCCATCATACTTCCAAAGGTGCTGAATCTACCCACCTTTAAAGTGATTTACTTTCAGCTCTTTCTTTAACATCACACAAGAGAATCATCTTGGTGTACCAAACCTCATCTCTCAAACAACCAACCCTTTCCTGTTCTTTCTAGCCACTAAAAGAAGAGCCAACAAGATAAAGTTAAACTTTTTCAGTGGCTGCCTCCGTGAGTGACCGACAGTATCTCTTTTTTGGCTAGGTCACCATCACAGACTTGGGAGTCCAGTTGGTTGCATCTCTGTCCCTCAGTATGACAGCGAGTCCTGGAAATTACCAAGCTATACAGCTAACGACTACGGCTACAGACCTGCTACATGCACCTAAACAGGTAGGAGATACTGTAAACACATTCACATACTTCCACGTGCAGACACGTGAACATAAACACACACAGACAACTCGCTGCCTTTAGTTTTGTATCACACACACATGCACACAGACGCGCACACTGATGGACGACATCTTAAGCTGTTCCCATCTCTACAGTAATACCCCCAAGGTTGTAATCATAGAAGTTAAACAGTAATTCTCTGCTGCGAACATCATATCGCTGTTATCTCTCCCATAATCAGTTTCTAATTAGGAGTGCGTAACTTCCAGGCTACTGCACTACTTAGCTACAGTTACAACCACCTGAAGGTCTACAGTAAAAAAA
>NTHP01000256.1:661147-671600 GCA_003416845.1 Oplegnathus fasciatus
TCCCTCCTTCTTTTTATCAAACAATATTCCACATTATAATTTCTATCCAAGGGCTAATTGGATGAGAAGCAGCTCATTACGATAAAAATACAGATTTGATCTTGCATTTTATTCAAACATTTATTTCTTTTTCTTTCTGTCTGTTTTTATCCGCATCATTCACCATTACCTGTGGTAAGATGAAGCAACTATGGAGAGGGAAAGTGAGGAGGGGGAAGAAAACATGGTGAAATGAAGTAAAAAAAAAAATAACAGAAGACCGGAGGGAAAGAATGGGAAAATAAGGGAATGGAGGAGGGAAGGCGAAATGGCAATTTAATGTGAAAACAGAGGCAGGGAAAGAGATAAAGTGTTGTTCCTCACGTTGGAGCTTAATTACTTTTGTAGGAAGGTTTTTGCTGTGTTATACCTACACAATCTTTTCTGTGTTCTGATTAAAGAAAGCAAATAGTTTTATCAAGGGAAATTAGTGAGATCACTTAAAGACAAGCAGAGAAAAATACATTATCTGCTGAACTCTGTTTTTATTTATGGAATAGGTGCTGCTGGAAGAAGGCTGTTGACAAAAAACAATTTTCTTCCAAGTATTTGTCCTCATTGTAATGGAAGAGCTGCAGGCTGGAGAAAGAGAAGTCAGAAAAAGAGATTGTGTGCACAAAAAGACGTGGTTAGGTATCAATTATCAATGTTTATACATTCAGGTGTTTGTGTGTGGTTGGATGGATGGATGGGACTGAAGATGTCTCTTTTTGTGTCTTGCTCAAAGAGTAACAGCATGTATGTTGGAGACGCAAACAGCTGGATTTTTCAAAAAACATATCACTCCGTCAAGCTACTAAGGCCAACAACAATGAATATCTTTTCCTCACATACTCTTTGAAAAGCAAGGTTTCAAAAAAGAGCTACAGGCTCATTAGTGCGGCAAACTAAAGCTCTTAAAAGGATGGGATCTGTCCTTTCACCTAATTAATGTAAATATCCTTTAGGCTATTTTAGGTCCTTCTGAATGTAGAGCCAAAAACTTAAACCTGCATTAATTAATTTTTTTTGGGCCACCTGGGGGCACTGGAACAAGCTGTGAATACTGATAAAGTTGCTATGGCAAAAGTGTTTAATGAAGAATCTAAGTCACTCTCCTTTTAGCTCTGCTTTTGTCTCCACCAACTACTGAGAGAGATATCTAGCTCTTTAGCTGCTAAATGCTTCCTAACTGTCCACCTGCTAGTTGCTAACTTTGTCTTTTGCTGCATCTGGATACAATGAGAGCGGTTAAACTGGATCAAAACAGTGGAGTTGCGTGCCGGAAAACCAAAACAATGAGCTTAAAGACGCTAAAAAGCTCCATAAAGCTGGAAAGTCCGTGATAATTCTCTGGGGGTTTGTCACTATGAGCAACACCACCATACATTTCACATAGACAGATGACCATTCTTTATATTAAAATATCAATTAGTGCAGCTTTAAATACCAGTTCAGTGTAACTAATCTGGATGGGAAATTGATAAGCTCTCTTCCATGTGCAAGTAAACATGTATCAGTGATGCAGTTATCACTCATAGACCAATTAGCAAAATAATCTATCTATCTAAACTGTAGTAAACATTGTACCAAACAGTGGAATAGCTCAGAAGCCAACAAAAGACGATTGAAGTTGTAGCTTTGTAGTAGGAATGTGTGTGTACCCACATGAGCATTTAAGAGGATGTTATTAATAAATGCTGAATAAATGTGCACTGCTTTACTGAGATCTGTCCATGAAGTACATTTAGAAACTACGAAGACTCAAATGGTAAGCAGCAACGACTGCAGAGTGGGATGGATCAAATAGCACTCGACCACCTGTACACAGACAAAAAAGACCACCAGAGGTTTTGTCCATATGTCCAAAACACCGTTAATACACTTTTCTTTATTAGATGTAAGTTATAGCCATACTCGTTTCTCATTGTCTTTCAGGAAGCAGTGATTAGTGCTTGGATCCAGTACAGTGACGGTTCAGTGACACCACTTGATGTCTATGATCCCAAGGACTTCCTTCTATCGGCTGTGTCGTTGGATGAGAGTGTCATCTCCATAACTAATCAGGTACAAGCCTTTAGTTTTCTTTATCTGACCAATGGTTTAAAACTGTGTAAAACATGCCAGAAACAGAAACCATGGAAGTTTTGCAGAGGTTACCAATATTTTGCAGGAAACACTTTGAAGATTCTGCAAAAGTGACAGTATGGTGTCCAAGGTACAGCATGACTCAATTTTACTAGTGTGTCTGTTTACCTTCACATTATCTCTATTTTCTAGGAGCAACACTGGCCTATTGTAGTAGCAGAGGGCGACGGACAGGGAGCACTGGTTCGTGTAGAGATGGTCATCTCTGAGACCTGCCAGAAATCCAAAAGGAAGAGTGTGCTGGCATCTGGAGTTGGCAATGTGATTGTGAAGTTTGGAGCAAAGAGCGAGGAAAGAGGTGTGATGGGAAGGGGTGGACAGGACGACGGAGGAGGGATGGACAACAGCACGAGCGAGCAACGAACAAAAGATGGAGAGTGGAAGTCCAACAGTGCAGCAGTGGATCGAGAGGAAGGAGCCATGAGGAAGGTAGGAGGGGACAAAGGATGAATAAAAAAGTGCAAGCTGATTATATGTGCTGATTATTGTGTGCTGATTATTTTCTAATTTATTGTCAGTGCGGTCAGTAAAAGAAGTAATTTCATACACCATTACTGGATAGTTTGACTATATTCTTATGTAACTCAATCGGGAGAGAATGACTTGAACATTGCCAGGCATGACCATTCAGCTAGTAACAGTATAGATGTTTTACTCCACTACATTTAATTATAAAGTACAGTATTTATGTGTTCTTCTCCATCACTCAGGTCAGCACAACAACCAAGAGCACAGTAACCCATCGTGCTTCAGGTGGTAAAGCTGCCAGTGGAGGTAGCAGCAGCAGCCGGGGCGGAGGCCCGAGCCAACCAGGGGACTACAGTAGCTACCCAGCACAAGTGGAGGTGCCGGGCACTGGAGATAGTGAGCTGACCCAGACCACTAGAGGACTGTCGGACCTGGAGATTGGAATGTATGCCCTTTTGGGTGTATTCTGTCTGGCAATACTGGTCTTCCTCATCAACTGTGTGAGCTTTGCTTTCAGGTAAAACATTGTGATAACTGAGGACTCTATTGTTTTTATTATTTGAAGGAAATTCAGCAATAAAAGTGTATTGGTAGGTTGGTATGTAAATCGCAAGGCCTTAACAGTTGAGAAATCTCTGTGTGGATCACCATATGAACCTGACAGGCCTAGACACCAAACATCTGGCACCTGGTAAATTTGGTTCATCCATTGTTGTTTGCTTGCTAGCCCAAAAATAATTGCTGGTTTCATTTGTTTGATTTGAATTTCATTGTTCAATCTAATAGTTTTGGTCCAAATGTATATTGCATGTAACTATTACCAAACAATAAATCAAATTAAAAACAACTCAATTTTTATGCTTACAATGTTTCTTGAATAATTATTTTATATCGTCCTTCATCTGCAGATACCGTCACAAGCAGGTCCCTGTGCTGGAAGCAGGAGGCAACATGAACCACGCCCATGACTGGGTGTGGCTTGGGAACGAGGCCGACCTTTTAGCTGACCACTCTGACCAATGCCAGGGCGGGCTGCCTGATGAGTGTACCACCATCATTGACCGGAATGAAGGAGGATACGAGGAGAACAAGTACTTGCTGAACGGGGCTGGTAACACCTTGGTGATGGGCGTGGGCTCAGGCATGGGCACCATTAGTGGGAGTGGTGGCACAGGTGGACACCGGGGCGTCACCCACGGACAAACCTTGCCCAGATCTGTTCCAGAACCGCATCGGTGCCTTTCAGCAATCACTACTGGTGGCAAAAATGCCACTGGCCAAGCGGAGCATCTGAATAATTCCCCCCGAGCCACGGCTGCAGCCGCAGTTGCAGCCGCTAAGCGCAAACGCGTCCAGTTCACGTCTTTTGCCACTGTTCTGCCCAATGATAATTCGGGTGGGGGTGGCCCATACACCAACTCTTCAGTCCTGGTGACCAATGGGAGCGAGGATGACATCAAGTGGGTGTGCCAGGATATGGACCTGGGTCAGTCTGAAATCAGAACCTACATGGAGAGGCTACAAGACAATCTGTGACTGAAGGGAAAGAGACTGAGAAATGGAGGGGCAGAGGATGAGTGCAGGAGGGGGAGTATGGACAATGAGTACAATTCACCTGTAATGCCTTTGCAATGGATGAAGGGAGGGAGAATGGGAGGAATATGAGAACAGTAAAGGGAACTCAAAGTGTGGCAAAGAGTTTAGAAGATTATTGAACAGACAGTGTAGGGAATGCTTACATTTAGTTCCCCTTAGGCTGTGGAAAGCATACTGTCATCACTAGCTCACACTGAAATCAATGGTAGCAAACAATAAATAACATTATGAGTTTGTTTTATATTATTTATTGTGAAAATATTAGTGTAAAAATCAATAATAAAGTCACCATTGGTTATGAATGTTTATTTTCAGAATACCATTAAACCATTGTGCTATACAGTAAATTCAGGGTATGCTATTGGACAAACATTATTAAGCCACTATACATTTTTTAAACGAGGATAGCAAGAACATCATTTCCGAAGTATTTTTTACTCATATGGTATATTGCCAACATTGGCTGTGGCTGTTGATTAATTATTGATAGATCTAGTTTTAATATACAAACCTGTCATTTACCTGCCAAGTTTGCTGAATGGTCATATAATGAATCACTGGTTATGATTACTGAAGAATAGGTGCGCATCAAAGATACAATCTGTTTGTTTTTGTTCTATCATGTGACCCATTTGCTTTTGGCATTGCTCATAAGTAAAATGTAACATGTAAAAAATATATATATTCAAAGTACTCAACTATAAATTCAGGCACCAGTGGGAGTTGCCATACAGCACTGAATACGGGCAATCTTGCTCTTTCCTCAAACAACAGAATGTGTCAAGAGTTGGAAAATGATATGTCACACAAAAGACTGTTTCTCCCTTGGATCCAAGACAGAGGCATTTAAACTTGCACAATTACAAACAGGAAAGGACATTCGCCACATTTGAGGCTTACTTCCTGTTTCCTGAAACCTTCCAGCCAATGACGGCTTTCTCCCTGTATTCAGAACCAATCCTGTCGTCCCCTGGCCCCTCTCCTTGTCTGTGATTGGACAGCAGTAGAAACTTTGTGAACTAAAGTACACAGTGAAATACTGTGACATACTGTCTGTAAACTAAAGGGGGACTGACTGAGGTGTCTCATATAAAAAGGAGGCTGCTTGGGCTTGCAAAGCCTGACCGAACACTTAATAATGAGGATTATTCGAAACAGAAACTATGTAGGCAACAAGACAGACCAGAGTACCTGCAGTGTTATACATGGAGCTAACAGGATATATTGAATGACATTACAATACAAAAGAAAATGGAGTGACATTCTTGAATATCTCACAAATAGATATGGGTTCATGAAACATGTTTGTTCTTGCTGAACATGATTATATATATTTTTTTCCTTTTGTTTGTCCTTTTTGATAAATAGAATGTTTTTATTATGTTTTTTCCTTGTTACGTTTTTCCTAATTTGGGAAGATATTAATTGTAGCTTTTCATTTGAGAGATTTATTAAGATTTTAAGGATATATGATTCTTTTTTCTCCTAGAGATCTATTTATTTAAATTAACATTTGAGAGGGTGAGGAAGGAAAGAAAGGCCAAGGGTAAAGAAAACAATAGACCTGCTGGTGAATGATAGCACACAAGAGAACAAGTGAAAGGAAGGAGACAGAACAGGCAGAGGTTGCCTCACCTTCGTTAAGCTCAGGTGACGAGTCATGAAGAACCGACAATAAAAAAGGAGAACTGTAAGATTGTTAAGATTGCAATATTTATTTATAAATGTGTTACTGTTTCAGAGTACACTGTATGTTGTAGATAAATAAACATGCTTCAAAGTGCTTGTGAATAAGATTGCAGGTCACTAGCCAACAACATGGTGATATTTTGTACATTTTACAGTGCAAATATGGTACACAATACTATCTACCACCACAATGTGAAAGTGATCTTATTGGTTCTTTTTCTAAAGATGTTCCTGTCTTTGTTTAAAGTATTGAATGAGTTCTTGTCTTTGTACAGGGTAGGAATCAGTTTACCTCCGTAATGAGATGTAAAAATGGAGGCAATCCATCGTGCATCACACTCAAAATTGCTTGAGGATGGCGAGTCCAAGAGATCCATTTCAGAAAGAAAACCAAACCAAATGTTGGGATGTTAGGCTAGTCCAAAAGAACACAAAAGCAGAATCTGGATTACTACAGATATAAACATCTTTATTTTCAATCATTTGTTTACCAAGATACATAATAGAAATGCACATGAAATCACAATGGCCAAATCATCGGGTCTGAAACCGAATGAATTGAAGATTGAAAGTACAGAGAGCTTGGATGGACACGGATAAGAGACCTGAGCTGACTCCAAATGGGGGAACTAAATGGGCTGCATAGCCTCCACCAAAGCAATAGATATTTTGACTGATGATGGCGACTATACTGTATGTTCTGGACTCATACTGTACACATTACTGTATCTTGCCTACTCTAACGTAGCTACAAGACTGCTGTTGATTGAAAGGAACAGTCAAACAGGTACAAGTTTGATAGTCGCTGTGTAGCAATGCTCTCAGATGAAAAACTTTTTGACTCTTAACATACTAGAACTGTGAGTTTAATCATACTTTACAGCCTGTGACACCCATTCTACTTGTTGTATAATTTTAAAACTGTATGGATGTCAATTGAAAAAAATACAAGGCTATTTTTAAGAGATTATTTTTGGGGCACTTCAGCTTTTATTTGATACCAGAGGAAGACAAATCTAGTGTATGTAGCTATTGTGGAAGGACCCGCAATTTACTGATTGCTTACTAAACTACTGCTGAACTTTGGCACAGTTCCCAAGAGGAATAAATGTTTGGCTTCTTTGTCATCTTTGCAGCTGAAGTTACACAGATGAGTTTTGTGCTAATTCAGGCCAATTTGGTTCTACCAATAACATTCAGTAGAGAATTATTGACACAGACAACTGTAGGTGCAGACACAAGAGCACAGTTGGTTTTTATGTTATTTTTTTATTTTCCACATTCCTCTCAGAGGCTGTTTTGCTGGCATACAGGGAAATGGATGCCTCATCTTTTGGCAATCCATCTCCTACAGAATTATGTTCATGTTTAACCAATTTGCAATAGCAGCTATTAGCCAATGGAGGTAGCTGTGTGACGTTCATATAGCGCAAGGAAAGGTAAAGGTTTGGCGATAAGGGAGGTGAGTGGGTATACAATGTGTTCAGTTCATACTAACAACGTTGGCTTTTTCAATATTCAACATAAGCCTGCACAGGAACATTGCATTTCCTCCTAAATTTCTTTTACTAGTGCAAAACAGTTTTATATGAACATAAATCTGATGAGAAAGGTTTTGAGATGGATCTGGATGTCTTTGAACTGGAGGACTCAGTTGTTCTATATGTTGTCACTCAGCCTTGTTATACACACTTGTTAGGCCTTGTGTCTACAGAGTATCTGCCTATATGGTGCTGTCTTATTTTTCTGAGATGAGATGGTTTTACATTATTAGCCACTATAGACGTCCCCTCTCACACCCTGTCTTGCAGTAACACTCGAATGAAGTGAATATACTACCTTTGAACCACATTAGTTCTGCACACGGTAATTTGCATCTCTCAACCAACTTGTTTTCAGACCAATGCAAGTAACTTGTAATTGCAAATTGTGGAAATAAAGAACGCATTTTTTCTAAACAATTCCATTTGGATGAAGCCAACGCACAGCAGTAGTTCAGCCAGCAAGCAAGCAGTAAAAAAATGGGACCTCTAGAGTGGCTACATCTGACTGTGCTGAAAAAAAAAAAATCAAACCACTAAAAGACATACATATTCTCGTAAGCAAAAGAGCTGAGTTCAGTTGTTATGTAGTTACAGTGGGAGGTGCACATGGGCAGCAGTTGAATGTGCTACAAGTGGAGGAGGTGCCAGTGGACACGAGACCTAAAGGTTTTTTATTTAATTTGTTTTTCTTTTTGCTATTGTCATTGTTTAAACATGGTTCATGGAGGCCAATAAAGACCCATAACCAAAAACTGACAGCCTGCTCTTTTGTCTTATAATACTCTTTTATTGTTTAATCCATTTGAGTCACAATAACAATCAGTTTCAGCTTCCTGCCATGGTAATCTTTTGACTCATAAAACACTAAAAAAGCTCCGGTGTTTAAACCTTTCATGGTGATGACAGTACAGAACATAAATCAGAAAGGCAGGTACAGTAGTTGGAACTTCAGTCATCATCACAGGTTTGTTTACAAAAACGCATATGTTTCTCAATCAGATTTTTGTGTTTAAATGTCAATCTAAAACAAATAGGCTGCACAGAGATGAGTTCACTTGCCTCTGTAAGATTGTGTAAAACGTTGTAAAATGTAGGAACATGTAACATTAAACGAAAAAGAAAAGTAATTGTATGTATTAGGAAAGGCAATTCGTAGTGCCACAAAAGGAAATAATATATAATATACAATGACCAAAAGCTTTGCAATACTGCTAAGGGAACTTTTTCTAAACATGTACTTGGTATCTTCATGTGGAAATGATTTATCCAATATGTACAGAAAAAGCTATTTTAGTAATGCAAAGTATGCCTGATAGTTTACAAAATAACTGGACAAGGTTGGTAGCTTTTGATCACTTGTAAGACAAAGATTTCCAGTGGTATTTTTGTAAAAAAAGAAATACTTAAGATCAACAGTGACTGAATCTTAAATTAGGAAAAGGCAACTGTGTCATGGAGGGCTACCAGACAACAGCAACTGATTTCACTGATTAGCACTAGTTCAATCTAGTCAATCACTAATGAAATCCACTGGTGGCATCTTTGGGCTTGTTTGAGATGTGCCAGGCCTGAGCAGAGCCAATCAGCGCTGATCACTGTCTGGCTTAGAACAATGCCTGCTGGTTATGAATTGTATCCAACTTGAAACTGATGTCAAGGAATCAAGGCAAACAGGCAATGCGTTTACTCTCAACCCGCATCAGCTATAAGCATGATGGGAAATTATTTGCTCATGACTGAGTTTAGAGCTATTTGGCTTAAAAGTTCACAAACAGCTAAGGTAATCCTTTTTTTCTTCTTTTTTTGGCTCACAAAGCAGACATGGGTTCGGTGGCCACATTCAACAAATGAAGTGATTTCCTCTGGGGACCACTGATCCTTTCAGATCCCTTGCTAATTTTGTCTGGGCTCTAATCGCCGGGTTTCTGCGAGCTGTCGCTTGGAGGCCCAGCAGAAGTCTTGATGATGGAGAGGCATTTACATCAAAAGTTAATTAAGATAATGCTTTGTAGCCCACCGGATTACCACGAATAAGTATGAAATTAGATATACATGATAAAGTTTACATTTGATCTTAAATGCCTCCATCACCCTGTGGCATACTGCCCATTATCTCACAGAGAGTGCAAAAGAAGAAAAGTGTGTTATGAAGAAAGGAGGAGCAGTGGGGAGGATGTGTTTTCCTCAGATATGGGCACAAATCATCATCTCTAATGACATGCATCACAGTTGCAGGGTTATGGTCATTCAACGTCCTCTTGACACACCATCATCAGCATGGCCAGTTCTGCACAAATGATGTGGAAAATGCAACAGCCTCTTGAACTCTGACTTTGAGGATGCCAATAGCGTGCTCAATAGCCACTCAATAGAACTGTTGTCTACAGTGCAAGGGCATGATACAGCTATGACACAGCCATGTCTAAATATTTACACATGATACAGTCGAATGTAGCTTGACTGTAGAAATGTGGCATGTAAAACCCAGAGGCATACTGTATGAAAGGCTTGTCCTGTTGGTGAGGAAATATGTGACAAATGGGTTTTGACATGGAAACTCAATTTATGCAGATGTGCAAAAACTGTGTATTTGGAGATGTTGAATCTGTCAGTCACCACCCTGTACGACTCCACAGAGAGGTCTGAGACCACAGTTTGTCAGCAGGACCTTGTCTGCTCATATGTAGTCAAATCATCCCAAACAGCATGGTAGAGATTATTACTGTACATACAAATGTCAGTGATTTAAATGTTTTAATCCAGCCTTAATCTGGTTATGCAGTTTAAAGTGAGTTTCTGCACACTATACAAGTTAAAAAAAATATCAAGACACTGCACCATGGTGGTATGTAAAAAATGTTGTGGAGGTCAGAGTCACTTTGGTAAAAAGATTATAATTATTTCGTTTGATTGAATTTCCTCAAATGAGTGAAACAGCGCCCCCTCTGGGTTGTAACGGCTGCTCAACGTCAGTTAGCATGTGTGGTCAA
>NTHP01000256.1:681093-699261 GCA_003416845.1 Oplegnathus fasciatus
TTTGAAAGTATCCGAAAGCCCCCCCCTTCAGGTCTCCCCCCAAAGCCACTCCCCTCACTGCACCCCTCAGAGTGCACGCAGGTGGGCAGGTGTGTAGGTAGACAGGCAGGTAGCTTGTCCAAGCTTGACTGGACAAGCTTATTACAGTCCTACGACAGCCACAGACACCAGACTATTTTCTTTTTTTTGTCAGAGCATTTGATTTATTGATTGCTGTCTGGATGTAAAGAGAATTTCAACAAATATAACAAAAAATGCTTCTAAAAGACATTGTCTACCCAAGGTTTAACCCAGCCATTGAGGCAGAGACAGAGTGACAAGAGAGGTTGAGTGATAAAATGGGTATGTATTGGCATGGGTTAGTGTATATTTGTGTGTGTGTGTGTGTGTGTGTGTCCTACCAGGACAGACATTTGCATAGCCATGGAGTATTTGCTCCCTAAAGGCTGCATTAGTTTGGTAGTTGTGTGAAAGGTAGAGTGAGAACTTTATTTAATCTGTCGTAGACATTGCTTATGTTTGCTAATAATTGAAACTAATATAATTGGTTTGTAAATAAAACCCCTCATTTATTTGCTTGACAATGAACTTCACCAGCAAACTTTCTTGTTGTAATAGATATATTAACTTTACCACCAGCTACTCTAAAGATCATTCTCTGTTAGATATACCCTTTTTAAACAAATACATCATTAACCTTTCCATTACCACTGGGGGTTTTCCCAGTAGATAGAAGCGGGGGAGAGTAAAACCAATTTTTGAATTTGGATCTGGTGATGCTGTACAGTAGCTAAAGGCCAATTTGTCCAACCTCTATTTTCCTGCCTGGAATAATCATTTGCAATTTTGTTTGCTTTCTACCTAGTCTACACAGGGGTACGATTGAAATCCTCAATTGATGTTATGTAGTGGAACAATTTTTCCTGTTTCGTCCTTCAATATGCAATTACATATGCGATTTGTCAATGTTAAAACTGCCTTGTTCCCAGCTGTCATTTTTGACATTATTCAATAGATTCTCAACATTTTTATTAGAGATGAACCCATTAATTTTGCTTGGTTGTCCTCTGTGACCTATGCTTTATAAAGTATAAACAATCTGTGATGACTAAAGCAGCATTTCGGTTAAACACATTGTACAAGAGCACACCAGCAGTAGTTTTAGTGTCAGAGAAAAGTGTTGCTGCTTATACATTTTTCCTCTGCTTAGTTTTGTTTTGGAGCCATTGCTGGATCTGAAGTGAAACTTTCCCTTTGCCAGCCTTGGTGCTCTACAAAAATGAAAGCGCTGACTGTAAATGACACAAGACACTGTGAGGTACTTGTGAGTCCATTAGGAAGCTGAGTTATCCCAGTCTGCCTATCTATCCTGTTTAAATTGATGAATGACCAGTCAGGGAGTTTATTGCAATGCAGTAGCTTTGTGTACAAGCTTTCACACACACAATCTTTACTATTACTACTGTTGCGAAGTGTCCATATACATTTCCATAAGTTTAAACTTTAACCGAAAATGATATCCACCTCTAAAACCTATACCTTTTTTTTATTTTTATAATGTTTTTCTTTTTTTGGCACTTTTGCCTTTATTGGATAGCGACAGTGTAGCGGTGACAAGAAAAGAGGGGAGAGAGAGGAAAGATGACAAGAAACAAAGGTTTCTGGATGGGCCAGAACCAGGGATGCTACGACAACATGGTCAACTTCTGAAAACCCCTAGGCCACCAGGACGCCCCCTTATGCTAATTCTAATCCAAGTCCTACCTTTAAATCAACTAAGGAAGTAGGCCTATGTGTTATCAAAATGTCCTCGCTCAGGAGGATTTTCTTATCTTTCAAAACTTGTAACGATATTTTCTCTTTATCACTTCTTGTCACTGTCTTTCTCCTGTAATTTCTGCCTTAGTCATTCTGCCCTCTGCAGCAGTCCATGTAAGTCGCTGTGTTTAAGTAAAGTTCAGTGTGTGTGTGTGTGTGTGTGTGTGTGTGTGTGCATTCTTATCATGTTAGAGGGACAAGTTCCTGTTCACTCACTCACATTTGGGGATTCAACTCTGCTTTAGGGGCTGAAAGCTGGTACTGACAAGCTAAAATATTACATTTTAGGGTTAATACTTGTCTTTTGGTTAAGATTAGGTTTGGTTTAACCTCAGGGTAAGTGCTGGGGTTTGGCATGTGGTGGTAAAAGTTAGGATAAGTCTACAGGGAATGAATGTACAGTAAGTCATTCAAATGTTTTCATGATTTACGAGTTGACTTATAAAAGTTACACCCAAACACACACACACACACACACACACACACACACAGATCAGCAGCAGTGTGCTAAATCAGAATCAGGTTTATTGCCAAGTAGGTTTTCACATACAAGGAATTTGCCTTGGTATATTGGTGTATATGCACCAATATACCTAAATAAAGAAAGATAAAAGCAAGTACTGCAAGTCAAAAAGCATAAATCTGAAATAAATTGACAATAAAATATGAAAAAATCTAAAAAAATGTACAATATGACAATATTTAAATTAAAGACCTGTACAGTTTTATGCAGGATTGTGCAAAAGTTCACAGTATGAAGTATGAAGAATAGGATTTGCAATGTGCAAGCTAGTAATCCCAAAGATGTGCGTTAATGTAACTCGTTGAGTCAGGTTTGTTGACTTTTTATGTTAACGAAATGTATAGTGGGGGGAGGGATAGAGTCAGTATCAGTCCGGGCCTTGTTGATGAGGCCAGGTGCAGATGGGAAGAATCTGTTGTTGTGGCGGGAGATGGACAGTGACTTGGTCTATAACAATGGCTTACACTCAAACACACAGACCCACAAACACGCTGATCGGTGTAATTCATGGCCAATTAATCGCTGTGTGACCTTCCGGAGGTGTTTGGTGATCCATAGCACTTAGTGAGCTTGCAGGCCAATAGATGATATCCTACTACACACACACACACACACACACAAATAAGAGCCTCTTAGCATGTTCATAGATCATGATGTTAATAGATGGTGGCATTATTGACTCTTTATATACACATATGCCCACAGACATTTATACAGTAGATAGAGATGCACATACTTCACACTCAGACAACTAAATTGCATTCTGTGTCTGTGGTGTAGCAACTAATGGCCTCATTACTTCTGGCATACACACGTATATAAAGTGAGTAATACATGGCATCAGACTCACAAATATATAATAAAATGTACTATATACCTACACACAAAATACCAAAATCCAAGTACACACATACACAGTCCAGTTACTGTTTCTCTGCAATTAAATCCGCTTGCTCACCCCCGTTGATACACAAATACATGTACACACAAAATCAGGAGAGGGGTGAGAGCTGCACATTCTTCACATCCTTATTTTTATACAACCAAGGTCTCATACTGTTTACCATTGACTTGTCTCAAACCAGCAGACTGGAAGAAGTGAGCCACAAGCTCAGTCCTGCAACTATTAAACTAATGCTCTCTCTAACACACACACACACAAACGCACACACTTCAGCTTCAGGTACATGCCCGTTCGGCCCACCCCACTTCACCATCTGTCCCATCTCCCCTATTAAGAGTCCAGCAAAGTCTGCCTTGATTTATGACTCTGCATTTGTGTGTCTGTGTGTGTGTGTTTACATAAGACTATACTAATAAGCTATGTGAGTACAGTATGTGTGCATGTGTGCACGAGCAAATGGATACGAGTGTGTTTTTTGTGTGTGTGTGTGTGTGTGTGTGTGTGTGTGTGTGTGTGTAGGTGTGTGATGTATGACATGTTCAGTCAGACTCAGAGCCCTAAATGGCTCCTCATCCATTCAACTCTTCTCTATATAATGACGACTGGAGATTCAACAAGAGAAGAAAGAGAAAGACAAAGACATCAAATGAGGCACAAAAAGACAAAAGAGAGAGAAAAAAGAAAGGAAGAGGCAGAAACACAGAAGAAGAGAAATGGAAAGAATTACAAAGACAGTGACATCAGCATATTGTATATATCTTGACCCTATTACCAGAACCTATGAATAAAAAAATGCAATACTGCTGCAACACATACAGTATAGTGGCACTTCTTAGTCAGAAACATACTTGAAATAATGTTGATCTGAATTTAACCAGGTATGTTTTTTTACATATCATTCATTGATATTCAAATTTTGCATTTATACATATTACAAACAAGTGTTTCAAGGGACAATGTCAACGGTTATTTTGCATTTATTTCAAAATGGCTTGTTCTGCAGAGCATACTTTATTGAGGGAAAGGTCATTTTCACACCTAGTAGTCACACAACTAGTAATACGATAGATAGAGGAAACCGACCAAGAGAACAAACATGAGAATTTTATGTGAGGGAGTTCATGGTCAAGTAGTTTAAACCCTAAAAGTGTACTGCAAGTACCTTCAGTAAATTGAAGCTAATAAAGAACCAGCAGTGCTCTGCCATGTGCCAGGACAAATATCTAGTTGGCAATGCTCTCGGCGCTGCCAGTTTGTTTGAGGAACTGGACTTTAAGGACTCAGGCTGGGCAATGAGTTGCACCAGCATGATGCCATGTGGTTGGAATACATTCCAAAACATTTTTAAGATAATAATTTCCACAAAGTTTTCTTTCTTGGCAGAAAAATGCTTATAGAACTTTAACATCCAGCTGCCGAAATTCCTTTGATTAAATGTGGTGTGCTTATGAATTGCTTGGTTATGTTACAAAACACTTTATAGTTAAACAAAGAGAACATTTTGACTGTTTTTCCTTGTTTGCTGGCATGTTCACAGTTTTGATTGGGTGATAGGGTATGGAAAATTAATCCATCCCAGTTATTCTGATGTTTTGGATCTGCATTAGAGAGATGAGGCAACACAGTATTTTTTCATGTGCATTGTGTCCCCAAACAGTGGTATGTACAGTTGAGACGGTGAATGCAGTGAATCGGCCCAGGGGGAAATCTGGTGAAGTGTCTGAAAGGTATTTGTGGTAATGATATATAGACAGGTGTGCTCTCATGTCGTTGGCTCCCAAGTTGCTCTGCTGCCATCACCATGTCTTGAAAAAAAACCAGGCACACTTGTTTCTTGTTTTTCTATTACAGTAACGATAGCAAGAGTTGAACATCGAAAGCAATAGCCTACATAACTTGAGGCAGATTTGTCTAGAAATATATAATTCTGCTTATTCTGAACAATTTTGTGTTTTACTCTGGTCTCTGTTTTTCATAAAACCAATCTAAAAAACACCTCTAGTGTTGATTTATGACAGGTGTCCTATAAATTATGTTTTCTGTATTTTCTGCACTCATTAATATCAGTGTAAAGCCTGTAGTATTAATTAATAACTGTCGTGCATGTTCCCTCATTCCCCAGTCACATTTTGTACATACTAATGCATTCATATCATTCAGTTAAGCACTCAACTCCCTGGTATTCCTCAAACCAGTCAATGAGGACAGAGGAAATATAACGGGGTACACAGAAGTATATTAGTGAATTTAGAAAAACATTTTTCTGACATCTATAAATGATTTTAAACATTTCATGAATGGCAAAAATGTAATCTGCGTAATACAAGTGCCGGGTCACTAAAGACCTGTGGTATGTGGGAATGGAAACACCCATGCATTTAAGGGTTAAAATCTAAGAATGCATGATGATATCGGCACATCATCGGCATCGGCCGATAAAGCCTTTAAAATGAAATATTGGCATCAGCCAGTAATGAAAATTTCTTCCGATATGACAGGCAGATAAGATGATGTTTTAATTTTGTGCATGCGACTCAAACTGTTGACGGAAGCGGGTGCAACAAGTATGTCTGCGGTGTGGAGGTTTTTTAAAGTGTCCGAAACAGATAGCAAAGTGGCTGTTTGCAATGATTGCTCGGCGTCGGTCATGCGAGGAGGAGCCAAATCGCAGTCCTTCAACACTACAAATTTAATTGCCCATCTTAAGAGCCGTCATCCAGATCATTACGACGAATTTGTGAAGAACAAAGAGAAACAGGCCCCAGCGAAAAAAAACTGTCAGCAGCCTCTTCTCCAGTCCTTTAATAAAGCCAAAAAATATCACCACGACCACCCCAGGGCCAAAGGCATTACTCAGAAACTCATGGAGTGTATTGCTCTGGACAACCAGCCGTTTTCGTTCGTTGAAGATGTCAGGTTCCGCAGATTTGTGGACTACATTGAGCCACGCTACACGATGCCCAGTCGCAGGTATTTTTTGGATGTGGCCTTACTGGAGTTGCAAGCTGTCATCTACAGTAACATCGAGAAGCTCATCGCTGATGCTACTTCAATTAACTTTACAACAGACATTTGGATGTCAAGTGTAAGTCCCGTAAGCATGCTGAGCCTCACGGCACAATGGATTGACGAAGACTTTGTACTTAAAAAGGCTGTTCTTCATCTCATACGGCAGCTGCAATCGCATCTGTTTTTGATGGCATGTTTGGGAAGTGAAAAATCCCAAAGGAGAAAGCGCATGTAGTGGTGAGGGACAATGCGCGCAACATGGCAAAAGCAGTGATGGAGTTTGGTGTGCCAAGTTTGCCGTGCATGGCACACACCTTGCAGCTTGCTGTGAACGAAGGTGTCCTGGCTCAGCGCAGCATCGCAGATGTTGCGGCCGTGGGGAAGAGAGTAGTAGGACATTTTAAGCATTCACAACTTGCATGCAGTCGACTTGAAGATCTACAGAATGAGCTTGGGATGCCCATTAAAAGGCTACAACAAGACGTCTCCACCAGGTGGAATTCAACCTTTTATATGGTGCAGAGCCTAGTGGAGCAGAAGAGGGCTTTAGGTGCATATGCTGCTGATTTCGATCTCCCGGTGACATTGACGGCACATCAGTGGGGAATTCTTGAAAATATTATCACCCTACTTGCCCCCTTTGAGCAGCTGACCATGGAGATCACTTCTGCGCAGGCCTCTGCTGCAGATGTCATCCCAGCTGTGGTGGCACTGACACGGCTGCTTGGCAGGAGAAGTGACTCAGACAGAGGCGTGCAAACTGCCACAAGTACCCTATTGGAAGCTGTCAGTGATCGCTTTAATGGTGTGCAAAGCGAAGCTCTTTATTCCGTTGCAACCATGCTGGACGCACGAGATAATGATCGGTATTTTGACTCGGATAAGAAGGAGGGAGCATGCAAGTTGCTACTGAAAGTCGTGAATGAAACCATCGACAGTGATGGTCAGCACGGAGATGCCAGTACGGAGGACCCCCCACCTAAGCAGACCCGAACTGGAACACTGCTGGACATGTACGAAGAAATTATCGAGGAGAATGTCGTCTCGGAACAGGCATCCACAAGCGAGACAGCATCACAGGTTAGTAAATTCTACTCCACAGCCCATTTTTCTTAATTTTAATTGGGATATTTGTACACTGCATAATGTAGAATAACGAAAAACGTGACTGTATAGATTAGTCCGATATCCCCATGTCCGCTTTTTTCAGTTCGGCTAAGTTTTGGTCATATTGAATGTTCAGGGCTGCGGGTCATAGCCTAGGCAGGCTGCTTACGAAAAAAACTGAGCCGGCTGCTGCGCTGTCAGTGCTTAGAAGGAAAGTTAATAGGGTACTTTTTGTTACTCTTTAGGTACACGCATACCTGGGTGAAGCTACAGTTCCCCGGAATGCCAGCCCTTTGGAGTACTGGAAATCCAACCAGGCCCGCTTCCCTGCTCTTGCCTGTGTAGCACGCAAGTACCTCAGTGCGCCCAGCACAAGTGTTGACAGCGAACGGCTGTTTAGCGCTGTCTCCCATGTCATGGACGAGAAGAGAAATCGCATAGACTGTGAAAAGGCAGAGATGCTCATTTTCGTACAGAAAAATCTGCCTCTCATACTTGACTTATAGGATATAGGCCTATCAGTCTTTCAGCCTCATTCATTGGACTTATAAGGAGGGCTACGTTTTCCTAAGGACTGAAGATGCATATTTTGTTTGTTTGTTTGTTTATATTTTGTTTGCACATCACCTGGCTGTTACTGGATTGTTTGTAGCTCATAGAAAAGTGCAGCACAGATTGAGCCTAGTTTTAAGTTTGTTTGTTTTTTTACAATTTGAAGGATTGTATAGCCACATAATGGGCTCCTTTTTTTGAGTTAATTCATTCAATTAATATATCATTGAGTTGTCTGTAAGCATATATACTAATTTAGGCTCATTTATTCAACAGTGTGAAAAAGAGTGCACTATGTCTATTTATATTCTTTCAGTTGGCTGTAATTGCTGTACAGTTGTACGGTGCACTTTCACATGATCCCCGTGAACAGAGATTACATTTATTTACTTGTTTTGCAACTTGTGAAATAGCTCAAATTTACCCTGGTTGTTTGTCTCAGGGAGAGCATCATCCAAGCCTGTTAAAGTAGGATGAATTTTACAGTTTTGTTTGAAAATGTTACATAACAATAAATATGGCATGTTTTACAAATAACCTAAGTTGAAGTAGTTTTCTTATTTTGCCCAGTGAATGTGTACATTTTGAAAAGCACTGTATTTTATGTCTGCATCGGCCAGTTTATTGTTTGTTTATTGTTATGCCTACTCTTATCTTGATGGCCCACGATAAGAGTAGGCATAACAATATGTTAATTTCACTACAGGAGAGACTTGATGTTGTCTGCAATTAGGTGGAAAAAAATGTGCATACATTGGTATCGGAATCGGCAATCGGCCAAAATGAGTTGGAAAATATCGGCATATCAGATATCGGCAAAAATCCAATATTGTGCATCCCTATTAAAATCATGTACATGTGTGAGTGCGACAGAGGGAGAGTATGCATGTGTATATAAGTGTCAGTGTGTCCATGTGTGGATGTCAATTTTTGAGGGTCTGAATGAGTGTGTGCTTATGTGCATCCATTGGTGTTATACTTTATGTCTGTTAATGCAGGTTTGTATGTGTGCTGTATGAAATGAAAAACAGGTGTGGGCTCATGTAGTAATTTAGCATAAGCTGCTACCTGTGAAGCGATTGAGAGGCATAGAAAGAAGGAAGATGTGTGCTGCCTGATGTGTCACTTTTCAGAAAGGCTAGAGATAGTGACAGCAACAGAGCAGCAAAGGTAGACTTCACACAATAAAGTGAGAGTGTCAGTCAAGGAACCATGTGACATTTTGACACGTGTTACATTTTCACGATACTGTAATTATAATTTACATTTTTGAAGGGTTCATGGCAAGAGAGAGCCCCTGTTTTTTAAAAAAATGTAAATTCAGCACATATCAGTATTCTTAGAAATGTGCATTGTGATATCTTTCTGGTTATCATATTGTTTTATTGCCACTTTGTCTAAAGGAAATTAGACTCTGTCTCTGTCCACTTCTCCGACTGCAGTGGAAGAAAAATAACTGAAACCCAGCATGCAGACTTTTGTATGCTAAATGCAAAATAATAATAGTGAGACAATGTGTTGACAGAGTGTCTAGCTGACCTGTGATACAATATCGTGTTAGGCCACCCTGCCACAATCACTGCCTTTCCTCTTTTTTTTTCTCTCCCCATCCATCTCCTCCACCCTCCGTGTCTCTTTCCACCTCCTGCTTCACCCCTTTCTTACCCTCCTCCCACCCACCCTTGGTGATGTATGGCTACTTTGATACACACCTAACTGTGGTGTTGTTTCTGTCCTTCGCTGAAGACACAGGGCCTTGCTGTCGAGTGTGTGCATGCATGCACATGTGTCTTCAAACTTACATGTCTTTGTGTTCGTCTGATTGATTCTTCTTTGTGTTGCTGTGTGCATGTATCTGTGTATGTTTGACTGTATTAAATGTTGGAGCATGCAAATTTTCCCACGGGAGTTGGTGACATCTTATTGAGTGTGTGTATGTGCGTGCTGCAGGTGTATTTCTTTGTGGATTTGTGCTGCAGGTGCAGTATGTTTGTGTGTGTGTGAACTGCAGTGTGTGTATTTCTCTCTGTGTGTCCACATTTGGGTTAGTGTTTGTATGTTTGTACTTGTATGTCTGTATATCTCTGGTGGTCCTACAAATAGCTGATACAAATTACATCCCAGCATTAGCCATCTATATCTGTGTGTGTGCTTTTTTGTGTGCGTGCGTGTGCATGTGTGTGTCATCCCTACATGACCATTCTCGGTGAAAATTACTTTTCTTCGCTACGCTTGACGTTTCTCTACACAGTTTTTTTTTTCTCATCCTCCCTTCAGGTTTGCTCCGTGCTTGATACTGTAAGACTTATTTACATTCACAGCCAGGCTGAATCCCCTGGGAGTCCCACAGTCGTCCAGCGTGTTGCCTTGACAGAGACAAGCGATGCTTTGTGCGGCGAGCCTATCTTGGCTCTCTCAAGTTTTGGCTCAGTTTGTCTTCTTCTCTTTCTGGGTCGCAGTCTCTTTCTCTCTCTCTCTCTCTCTTCTCTCTTTGTTTGCTGAGTAACTCAGACATTACATCAGCCATATGATTGTTAATGTCTTAGTTGGTTTAACAAAACTCTTTTGTTGCTTCATCTTTTTATTATTATCAACAAATTCCCCAAAGAGACAACAAAACAACAAAGAAGTATTTCCTGTGTAGCAACAGCCTGATATAACTTATGCCTCCATAATAGAACTCCACTGCTGTCCAAAAACTATTAAAAATGAAAATGAATACTGTTGCATTTGGGAGGAATATTCCTTCATTACTATGAACAAGGCAAGTGTAGATTCTTTTCTCAGCTAGCATATGTGCAAGCACTGTCACCTCTATATGGAGCTACTCTCCAGTCTCCAGTCTCAGTCACGTTTTGTTTCAGAATAAACCACAAAGCTAAGGTTAACATGTTTCTCGCCCCGTCTGAATTGTCACAATGTTGCCGTGTTCCCAGATTTCAGCAATTACTTTGGCGAGTACAATGTTATCATAACCAATAAATCTAATGTTTTACAATCTACGTTTTTGTCATTATAATTGTATAAACTGTGATTTTTTTGATGTTGATCTATTCTGTACACACGACAAATGTCTATATGTCTGTCCATCCTGAGAGAGGGATCCCTCCTTTAATGCTCTTCCTGAGGTTTCTTCCAATTTTTCCCTATTAAGGGTTTTTTTTGGGGGGTGGGGGTTCCTTATCCGATTTTTAGGGGTCTAAGGACAGAGGGGTGTCGTGTGCTGTACAGATTGTAAAGTCCCCTGAGGCAAATTGTGATTTGTGAGATTGGCTATATAGGTAAAATTTACTAGACTTGACCTGAATAAAAATGATAAAGTAAGAAATTCCCAGCTTTTTATACATGTAAGCTCTCAAAAAATGAATGGAGGACTTTAGCAAGATGTCATTTGCAGCGTGGCTTCTCACACAAAGACATCACTTATGGAAAAATTCATGTAGTAACTCACCCAAACTGTGTGAGCCTATCACACAGTTGGACTGTCCAGTGGAGAGCTCATTTCCATTTTGATGGAAATGAGCTCTCCACTGAACAGTCCAACTGGCCAATCAACTATTTGGGCCATCATCGTGTCTTGTTTTACTGATGGCCTTGGACCCTCATACTGCTCAGTGTAGTGTATTCCCTGTAAACCCATAAGATTTGTATTTGCCAGCAATTCAAAAATCTTATGGGATGTTGTTAAGCTCCTGTGTGACCTGTTCCTGTCTTCTTCTTTCTTGCTCTTCCTGTCTTAGTTGTCATTTAGCTGATCCATACATTTCTCTCTGTCTCTGTTTTTGTGTTTGTCATTCTTAATTTTAATCTCACTGGCTGTATGTTAGCGGGAGCAGGCTGTTTCAAGGTTAGTTATTTTGTTTTTTGTGATATTTCATTAAAATGCATTAAATGCACATTCTGCTTCTGTTTCTCTTTCAGGCCAATTGACTTTAAGCAATCACTTTGAAGACTTAAAAAACAATATTGCCAGCAAGCATTCAATACTAAACAAAACAGGAGTAAACAGCTTTTGGAATGGATTTTATTTCCCCCCACTTAACAGCATCTGTGTTTTTAATGTGTTTTTCATAAAAATTGGGTTATTTTGCCCCCTCCTTGCTGCTTTAAGGTTTTGTTTACCAACAGGAGTTGGCTTTAGGGTTAATATCAGGACTGTATCTTTCTCTCACTTGCATTGACAGAGAGAGTGGATTTAGTCCAATTGTATAAAGTGATATAACGTGCCTGAAAATAGCGTGTAAAGAATTAGTTTTTGTCTCGTCTAATTTAATCATGACCCTTTCATTCACAAAGTAAGAAAAACACCAAAGCTTATAATGGTATTCTTCCAGGGCAACTCTTGCAGGCTCTGATTTCACACTCCCCTAAAACATGCCAAATCAGAAACAGCAATTACAAAGCAGAGGAGGACACCATAACATAAATTATATGCTGCCTAAGGTTAGCTGGGATTGTTGTAACATTTTCTAGATTTTGACTGTGCTCAACGCCACCACTCTCCAGATTTTGCACTGATCAAATTTCTGCAAGTACTGTGTAATAAGGGAAAGCCTCAGGCTTTTGCCAAGTGTGAGAATGTGGCAGCACTGTATCTTTAATCAAAAAGCTATGTTACCGGTGTGTTGTAACATGTATTAATATCCGGAACATTTTCAACATTAAGGAGCCCTTCAAATGCATTTTTATTTCTCTAATTCTCTAATGAAAACTACCTTTATCTTTTAGAAAAAACACCAGATACGGCACAGTGAGCAAGTAGACTGTATTAACTGCAAACCATTACCATAACATGATCCAACCTATTGGCAAATATGCATGGTAACTCTCCCTACTGTAGACCTACTAAGAACTAATGTTTTAGTTTCATTTTTCTACATGCAAGAGCTTATGCAATCAAAATACAGTTAAAAGCCCTGTAACCTTTATCCTTGTATTTTATTACTTGCCGTTTGTAGTTTTTTGTATCTACCTATATTGTTCCTGTGTCTGTCCACCTGCTTCTACTTTCCTCTTCCAAAACTGCAAGACCCAGAAACACCAATGACAGTAAAATTATGGTCCAGTAATTGCAGTGGTGCTGGGTTTGGTCCTGGGATACCATCCGTCTCCAGGCAGCCAAACTACTTTTCAGGAAGCAACCACTGGAACTGATTTACCTCCGAATTTATTCGAGGCACCACTCTCGGCTTCCTTCTTCTCTTCATTTTTATTCTTTCTTTCATTTCGTCTCCTATTTTTTGGGTTCTCATCTTTTTCAATTTGGATTGAGTGTTACTCTCTTTTTCTGTTTATCCTCCACCACTCTGTCTCTCTCTGTTTTAAATTTGATTTTCAGACTGTAGTTTCCCTATTGAATAAGTGGTAAAGTTGTTTTACAGCTCTATTATAGCTGCTGAGACTGAGACTACTTTAACTAATGAAGTTGTAGATAGGCCATATAGAATCATTTCGACATAGAGTGTTTCTGTGTTTTAAGGTGAAGTTAAAAAATCTCCAGATTGTGTGTATGTGGACAATAAAGTAAAACTTTAGAATAACAGGTGGATGGAGTGTATAAAGAATAAAAATGTGTACATCTGTTTGTGTGCATGTGTGAGATATTTGTCTAAAGATGGTGGATGTGTGCAGGCTTTAATATAAAACAGTTGGGTGGTGTTTGAGATTTTATTACTCTGTGTGTGTGGTAAAGTTTGAGGCTCCTCCTTTGGAGAGGCTGATGGGATGTTAGGTTCATTTTGGGAGGCAGCCATGCTTATAAATCGCTTGATGTTGTTTTGCTGCAGCAGAGGGGAAACATGCACAAGAGATGAAAAGCGTTTGAAAATGAAGAAAAAATGAATGACAAAAGGTGAAAGTGGGCTGATTTGGAAAAAAAGGAGTGTCTCTTTTGTTGCCTTCTCTGTCTCTCTCACTTCCTTTCTCCACCTGAGTGATTGTGGCTTGCCGGTGTTTTTGATTGTGCAGAGAAGCACATCTCTTTCTTTCCTTGTCGGTTTCCCTCTCAGAATGCTTTCTTAAATCGCCAGATCAAAATGCGGACATCTAAAAGTTTTTGTGGCACAGATGAGTGAACAAAGAAATTATTTCTGGACCAAATCATTTCCCCCCAAGTGAAAATTTTGTCTCTGTTTTTGGTTCCCTATCAAAGAAAGGGAAATTCTTTTATTTCACAGGCTAAGAGTACTGACACTATCAAATGGGTGAGCGAGGGAAAAAACATTGTTCCCTCTTGGAAGTATCCTGTGCTGGCACTGCATTGTGCTGATGTATTCATGAACAGGGCCACATATTCATACGCCCAGATTATTTTAGACAATCTTCAATCTTGCCTTTGTGTGTACGGCTGGTATTTACATTTTGTTATCTGCATTCTGTCCATACGAGGGGTGACTTTTGTTGTTGCCAATCCAGTCATAATCTCATTTTTTTTTAGTCCAGATCCCTTTTCAGTCACATCCCACATAGTCTTACAGAGCCTCTGAACCCGTATAGGTTTAAACATGATTTGATACTTGAATGGCATGTTCCAGCAGTTGTAGTACCTGTAGTGCTGCTTAGAAAGGTTAGGGCAGCGTGTGCTAGGCAGCGTCCACCATCAGTATGCTAAGGAAAACTAGAGCTACCTCTGCCTGCCGCTACTTAAAGGAAAATTACAGTTAAATACAACTTGGGTCTCATCTCTATAGTTTTGACCATCATTTCTATCTGTTATGATAATACAGTATACTACTCACCACAGTAATTTCTGAGATCAGAGAACACAGCGACATTGTCACAGCTCTGTGCGACGGGGCAACAAACATGAGTGGTCAGACAATCAGAATGGTGGTAAACAAGTCAAAGCAAGCTTAATGTCAGTAATATTTTCTCCTGTGAAGTGAGGAGTTAAAGGAGCAGTATGTAAGATTTAGGGGGATCTATTGGCAGAAATGGAATACAATATTCATAATTATGTTTTCATTAGTGTGTAAGTCACCTGAAACTGAGAATCGTTGTGTTTTTCGTTAGCTTAGAATGAGCCCTTCATATCTTCATAGGGAGCGAGTCCTCTTCCACGGAGTCCGCCTTGTTGTACCGCCCAGAGGTTGCGTTAGTCTTTATCGTTGTCTGTCATTTTGATGGACAGGCTCGTAAAAATTCCATCATAATGTATTATTACGCGTCATTTTAATTTCGATTTTTTAATGATAAGACATATTAATAGAATTTAATTTTCATTCATTCATTTTCATTTTTTGATAATTAAAAGTGCTCTATGGAGTTTTTAACTGGTTAAGAAACAGTCTTAATTTAAAACTGATGCCTCTATATGACCTACATAAGCAAATGAGACGAACAGCGAGAAGATTGGCTATTTCTGTTAGTTTCGAATAGTTATTCTTAATGCCTGCCACCGGGTCAGGTTTTTCCATGACATCAGACAAACGGCACTGGGGTTTGCTCTGGCTGAATTCGAGTTGCTTCAGCCGCTAACTGAAGGTCCGTCTCTGGAGCTGCCTCCCGGGGAAGTAGTCTCCTTGCAGTGGGGAGTGAAACGGAGGGAACATGTAGCCTAACGTTAGGTGAAACTCTACCGCCTTTGTCCACAGAGACTGCCAAAATCAACAGAACAAACTTATAGATAATGCATTTATAAGGACATGGAAAGAAAAGATGAACAGAGACACCGACCGCGTGGTCACTTTTCATGTCAACACCACACGAAGCAGCACCTCCAATTGTATGTTTCCTGCCTTGAGTCACTTGCTGACTGACGTCTTGGCCATGGTGAACCGCGTGAACCTCGCGTTCCAAAAAGATGTTAACATCTCCATCTAACCTGTCGTGAACATGACCCTAGCTAGCCTAGAGGACTTGATGAATGGGCCAGGTGAGGCGGAGACGAAATTCAGTGAGGCTTTACAAGACGGCAAGTTCTGTGGCATCGCACTCATGCAGGTAGACGCGCAAACCTTTTCAGTTTTGCGCACAGAGTACATCGCAGAGGTAACTAAATCTATCAAAAAAAGATTCTCTTCGGAGCATGTGGGCATCATCGCTGACCTCGAAATGGTACTCAATGCATCTCACTATCAGGGTGCTGACAGCGCATTGAAGAGCTGCAGACTGGAGGCCTTGGAGTGCATGACCACTACAGGTCACAGAGGGGTGCAGCTGTGCCACTGGTGCAGAAGGAGCACATTATGTGGGATTTCCTCCCAGTAAAGCTTGCAGTGTGCTTGCAGGACCGGGAGACTACTTTAATTACTTAAAGTTATGGTAGATTGCCCTCAGTGTTCTAATCTGTCAAAATGATGGACGGCCTTCAGATTTTTCCATCATTGTTAAAAAATTCAGTCAATGACAGAAAATATTCGGGTAATGCGACTACTGGTACTGCCTTGTTTCTACAGTGGCCCAAAACAGACAAATTTGAATTGACAAATTTTGAATTTGGTGGCGATAGTTTCTATTTTTATATTGACCAATCGTGGTTACTCAAGATCGCCGATCCGATCCCCAGGTTATGAGGTGATTTTATATAAGTGGGTGAACATTTTATTTAAAATATTTAAACATTAAAAAAATCTATTTAATAGCGATGTCTCCTCTGTTCAATCAACGACTCCCTTTTAAAAGTCTGTGTGTCTGTGCTTGGTGCGACAATATCACAGCACCATGTTCCGTGTAACATTATTAACTTATCTTTAATATCCCAGTCAAAATCATATCCACAACGTTAACTACTGTTATGGAGCGCAGAACAAAGTTTTGGTGAGCATATGGAGAATGGAGATATACTGAGATATCTCCGTTCTCCATATGGAGAAGATGGAGATATACAGAGATTTGGCCATAAATGCAAGCAATAGGCTTATGGCACATAAGTCACATACTGTGGCTCCAATAAGCCGTTTTCTTGTATTCTCCCCTGCTGTACAATCACCAAATATTACACAACCAAACACAGACATGTAGATTTTCGGCAAGTTCAACAAGTTTGTTCATTAATACTTTCCACCCACAGTGATGCCATGGATAAGGGTGTTTTCATTCCATAACTAGACACACTGTGTGATTTACATTTACACCTTGGTGCTTCTGGTTGAGAGCCAATCATATTTAATGCGCAGGCCACTGAGTGCGCTTCCACCTGACATGAACCTTATTGTTTTCTTATCGAGAAAGATTTTCGGGTACAGATGGCATTTTAGTATTGCATGCAAATGGGGCCTAAGGGACTGTTGACAACTGTGATTTGCCTGGGAAAAGCTCCCTCTGTAGTTGTTCATCAAACTTGTCTTAACAAGGTGCCTGAGTTAAAGTGGATGCTATCTCATTCCTGTGGGTTGTCTTTCTATATAATTGTGTATTCTGCACCACATTTGGTCAAGTCTATGGAATAATTATGTGACCTCTGTTCACCTGTCTAGGTGTAGGACTGTGTCTACTGCAAGAATATTATCTGTCTGGTATGTCGAGGTCTGACTACAAATTTTGCACTTTTCCTGTGTTTATTGAAGTTATGTAAACAATAGTTTTCAAAGTTTATTATTATGATTGCCCCATTTATTTAGAAAATATAAAAAAATATGGAAAGCGTTCCAGTGAAGAATGTGAGACAGTGAAAAAGACCAATATAACAAAGGTTATGAGTTGGATGTGAAACCACGAAATTTAGACTAGGTTGAGAAAAATTCATTAACATTGTAATTAAATATGTGTTTACTTCAGAAAAAACACAGACCAAGATGATTAATGGACAGTGAATTTATTTAAAAAATCAAAAAGTAAATGTTTCCACTATGACAAAACCTCAAGAGGCTTATAAAAGCCAACAAACTTGGAAAAAAAAAAGACAAGCCTTGACAACCTCTTTATTTTGTCTTAAATGATAACAGATGTTACATAGGCGACTGGAATAGAAGCTCATACTGAGTGTAGGGAGTCTGTGTAAGGACGAGGAGAAAAGGGAGAGAGTTCATGCAGGGTTTATCATAAGGCATTATCTCCAAGACATTAGATTCACATGAAACCATTTAGCAAAATAAATAATGCTGTCAAGATATGATTTTCTTCAACATATTCCACAGAATGCTTACTTCATCTGCAAAATGTTCAGTGTTTGAATGTTTTCAAATACATATTTGATAATGTGAATGGCAGCGTAAGTATTGTTATTATTAACATATGGCTGAGATTACAAAACTACTGTAAAGCCACATGGCTTGAGTACAGAGAAAAGTTGTGATTTTGCTGAAATTAAAAAAAA
>NTHP01000256.1:705170-716127 GCA_003416845.1 Oplegnathus fasciatus
GTTGTGTATCGCCGGGGGGGTTTTGGTGGGCCGGTCTGAGTCAAAAAGTCCAGGGCCATTTTTCATTCCCAGTCCGTCCCTGGTAGAGAGTGAGGAGTCTGACAAGGATGTTTAAGTTGATTAAGATGATTAAGCATCCAATAGGTTTACAAAACCTTCAAATTTACTTTAATGTTTGATTTGTAGTCAGGTTTGAATTCATTAACTGTTGATCAATATATTGAAATAATTTTGCTTAAGATTTTGCTCTGGCCTCTTCTTTAAGTTTGTGTTCCACAAAATACCTTATTATTTCAATGAAATGTACTGAAACGAATGTATATGTGACACAAAGAGGCAATATATCATTTTGGCTGGCAAAAATATGCTTCGCCGGTGGATTTTTCCCATCTACCAGTCCCCTTGGCCGGTGAGTCAAAAAGTTAATTTCGGACACTGCTCATGGCTGTCAATGTAATATGCTAATTAATTATACACACATATGTTTAAGGAGACAGGGTTAATTTTAGGACAAACCGCTAGAGCAGGTGGACAAAAAGAAAAGTTAGTTTTCTGTCCTGATGTTCCTGATGTTGCTGTGGTAGATGGCCGTCTCCCTCCCTCCAACACTCTTCTCTGGTTCTTTTTTCATCTCTGTGCTGCCTTTGTCTTCTCTTTCCATCTTTCTCTCTCATCTCTTCTCTCTGTTTTCTCTTTCTCTTTCACCCCCAAACTCCCTCTTCTCGCTATTCTCTGCCCAGGTGAGTAATGTCATGTCAGAACAATGGCCTATTGTGTTTTATTGAGCTGCCCATGTCCCGCTCTCCATTTCTCTCCTCTTCCCTCCCCTTATTCAGTATGCTTTCGTCTCCCTCTCTCACTCTTTTCCTTTTATTTTCTCCCCCTCTTAGAGCGTTTGGCTGTGTCTCTCCAAGGGATTGTGAGGAAGGATGGGTAGATGAATGAAGTCAGGGATGGTTGGATGGATCGAGTAAATAAATGGAGAGAATAATGGGGAGAAAAAATTGGGGTTGGTAAGACTGTGCAGGTAGAACAAGAGAGAGAATCAAATGGATGGATGGATGGATAGTTGAATAGAAGGAATAATGAAAATTAAGTGGTAGAAACGTAGAGCAGGAAGATATCAAGGAAGGAAGATGAGCAAATGATGCATGGATTCATATTTAACCGCTGATGAGAAATAAGGATTCAAGGAATGGTGAGTTGCGGTAAAAAGAAAGAAAGAAGGGAGAGACAGTAAGATAAAAAAAGAAGCAATGAGAAATGCATGCAGGATGATGCAGGGTATTCATGGAGGAAAGGAGAGCAGGAGGGAGAGACAAAGTGAAAAGGTGGATGGAAAGAGTTCAGGATCGAGGAATAGACAGAAAAGGATGAATAGAAGAAAGGATGGTGTTGTGAATAATGGCTGGTCAGTGTTAAGGCGTAATCAATGCTTGATTAATATTAATTCGTTTAGCCCTGGCAGTGGGGCGGGGCTAACCCAACACTTCCTGCTTAGATTGATTGGGGAGAGGGCACCAAGGGCGTGCTAACATTGCAGCACACACACACACAAACACACACACACACACTCTTTCCCCCCTTCTCTCTCTCACACACTCTCGCAGAATCACTCATGCATCCTTTGTGCTGACATTGTGTATGAACTTTCAAGACCTCAGCTTGTGAAGCATCCTGCATTTTAACCTTACACACACACACACACACACACACACACACACACACACACACACACACACACAGAATCAAACTTGACACTGCCTTCAGTGTTCAAGCAGAACTCTAATTTTACCTTAACGGGTGCTTCGTCACTTAGTGCATACACATGAGACCCTATTTAATTAGATTTTATTAGTGCACAACAAACCGTCTAAAAATAGCGAGTTTCTCCAAAACTCACTAAACTCAAACCCACTCCTGAGTGGAATTTCATGAAGGATGTATTGTTTGGTTTCCTTTTATTTACACATGTACAAACAGCTTGAACGAACAGTAAAAAGTGTAAATGTATTAGTGCAAGATGTCACAGGCGTATAGTAAAAAAAACATAATCGCAACACTTAACATTTCAGCTAAAAGTGATAATTTGTACTGCAAAATGGTCTTGTCAAGAGTTGCTCAAGTGTTTCTTCACTGTGATTATAAAAGTGTCATGCTCATTTATCACTCCACAGTCAAAGAAATTGCTGCCCCACACACTTAAGGATAGAACAGAGTTTGTGTTTTTACTGACAGGTATTTTTAGGGAGCATTTTCCTCAGATTTTTCAAAATGGATTCAAAAGTGGTTTGGAATGCAGACCACCGAATATTTGGATGAGTTTATAGCCGTCGTCTCTGTGCCTGGCCTGCAGCTATTGTTCCTCATTCCACCTTTGCTATCCTCCCTTCTTTTATCTTACTTTCACTCTTTAACTTCTTGTTTTTTACCACCTTCCTCTCTTCCAGTCTGCCTGATTAAGGGCTAGTTGTGACCTTGAAGAAAAGTGACAGACACGCATGCACTTGCACACGCGCACACACACACACACACACACACACACACACACACACACACACACACACACTCAGGTGACCTTGGTTGGCAGTGACAGACAGCATTTGAAGAAGGAATGGTCTTGGCTTTTCACTTCCTTGAGGCTGTATTTAATAGAGTCCCTTTACTGGGTGGACTGCACCTTTATAGCTTATAGGCCTAACGCTGATACAGAGAGACAGATGGACTGACGGAGCTAACAGATACTGTAATAAGGTGGGTAGAGAGGCAAAGACATCGCTAGACGGACCAGCTGACAAACATACCAATATACAGTAATTTGTGAGAGTACAGGGGAATGTACAGAGGGCTCAAGTCACAGACAGGCAGGCAAACGGAGTGGAAATGCAAGCAGAAAGAAGGTCAAACTATCTCAGAGCCTTTAGGCCTTATATGAAGTGTATTAATGCTGCCAGGTTTAGGGGCAAAATTCTCTTTGTAAGAAAGCCTTTGAGAGAGTTTTGATTTGGGCAGTAGAAAAAGGTCTTCGGGGCAAGAGGAAATCACCAGACTGCTGAACAAAACAAAACAAAAACAAAAACTGCTTAGTTGAAGAGACGATATTTTAAACTGCACTAGGCAAAATTCTCATGTAAAAATATATCACCTTTTCAACCTAAATCACAAGCATGCGAGGGAGACCATCCATTTCCTTTATCTGACACATTACAGGATTTGCCTCAGTTGTCTAACACATTTCTGGTGTTAGATATGGTGGAAAATCTTCTGTGCACACAGGAAGTGACTAATTTAAATTTAAAACATAACTGTTGGTATCCTTTGATAGAAAATGCAGCAGTGACAGAGCAGACAGTCAGGTACACAGGAGTACAGTGTTACGACTGCTGTCCAGAGTGGTGATTCTGGAGTTGGTGTGCTCTTTGCCTTGACTGATCTGCCTCCTAACCTTTCTGTGTATATTCTGTTGTTCAGACAGCAGGCAACCACCGCTCCTGCTGGTCCTGCCTCTCCGTGCTTTCAGAGAGTGATTTTGGTATAATTGCTTAAAATCTGTGACCTGGTGGAATTGGTTATTTCTGCCCTTTCTGGTAGTAGTTTTTCTTGGTATTTGTGTTTTTCCTTTGGCTAAGTAAATATACAATTTTGAAGACTGAAATTACACTTTCGGTGTGTTTTCAGTCCTCAGATCCTGCTCAGCAACATTACAATTTCACGTTTCCTGATTTCTACTATCCATATCTTCAAAATTCAAAATGTATAGCTTTAAACTGAACTTCTACATTTTGCCTCCTTTGTGTCATTTTATGTCTGTTTCTGTTTGAGGTGTATGTGTATGACTCTGGCTCTATCTGTCTTATACCATATGTCAGTTTAAAATGGATTGGTTTAGCACCTATTGTACTCTCTTATGTGTGTGCATTTTTCTGCCTGTCTCTGTTTTTCATTGACACTCTAAGTCATTCTCTCTGTTTCTCTATCTGTTTGTTACCTGGCCTTTCCTCCCTCTTGCCCTCTTTAAATCTTTTGGCATCTCCTTTCAGTGTTATCTCATTCCATTTTATCCTTCCCATTCAGTCTGTCTTCCTTTTTACTCTCGCTCCATCTCTCCCCTTTAGTATCTCTTTATGCAGCTCATCCTCTCTTTCCCCATCACCTCCTCCTCTCTTGTGTTTGCTTTATTTTTCATTTTCACAGCTCAATTTCTTTCCCTCTCTCTCTTTACATCTCAATCATCTCCATCCCCTCTCTCTTTGTTCATTACCTATATATTTCAGTCTCTCCTTTTGGTACTTCACATCATTTTGCTTGTTATGGGTGTCATGGAGTACACATTAGAATAGTAAATAAAAAAAAATTATATGCAATATTTTGTGTGGGATAAATTCACTAACTTCTTCAAAATGTGGGCATACTAGTAGGACTGGAAGTAACGATTATTTTCATTATCGATTAATCTGCCGATTGTTTTCTTAATCACAATTTTAAGAAACAGTCCAAACCCAAAGATATTCATTTTACTATCAAATATGACAAAGAAAAGGATCAAATCCTTACTTTTGCAAAGCTGGAACCAGCAAATGTTTGGCATTTTTTCTTAAAAAATGTCCAGAATGATTATTCGATTATCAAAATAGTTGCCGATAATTTTCTGTTGATTGACTAATCTTTGCAGCTCTACATGCAAGCTATATCTGCCAAGTCTTGCCAGCTGTGTTGATGAGTATTTGAGTGTCACTGGGTGGGCCTTATGATTGTGTCATGGTCACATAGGTTTCATTTTCCTATTAATTGATTGCTGAACTTTGAGAGGATGGGTTTTATCCATAAGCCTGTCAGAGGCAAACACCAAATGAGAAAGGAAAAGAAGCGCAAGAGAGAGCAGGCATGCTGCCTTTTAGCGGTGACAGGAAGTGAATGTTTCCCTCCTCCCTGAAGTGGCTTTTATTTAGTTTCTGTCTGTTTGTATAAGATGAACAAATGAACTGAAACAAATGTTGAGTGGGGAGCAATGTATTGTTGGTGACTTGCCAGAAGACACCTGAGGCCTGTACTACGAAGCAAGTTCAACATACCCAGGATATCTTTTTGTTATCTGGCTTCGCTTAACCTAACAAAGGCAATCCCGCTAAGTGGTCCTACGACGCTGGTTATCAACTCGATAAGTCAACCCAGGGTTTCCCAATCTAGCCATGAGTGCGTTCACATAAAAGGGGTGGTGTTTGTTGCATAGGACCAATCACAAACGAAGAGCAAACTATAATATTAGACAAATAAGAAGAAGTTAAACACATAACCATTCTAAAAGCAACACAGCTGCAGCTGCCAAATGCAGCAATAAATCGCAGACTGTGCGAATGCGTAAGTCAATAGGCTTATAATATCACTGCCCCATCATGAGGGCACGAGTAGATCTGACTATAATTACATTAGTGTATTCTATTAAATTAATGTGTTGCTTAGATGTATTCTTATGGCATGTATGACAATTTTAGACTTATTCTTTCAGCTGCAACCCCAGCGGTGTCAAATGGACTTGGAAGCAAATAAAAAATATATGTAAAAACATAATTCAAAGCAGTAAGTAAGCTTACTTTCATATCTTATAAGTACAAGTACAAAGCTTTAGTGCTTCAATCAGCCTCTGTTGTAGGATGATATCGGTATACAAAAGCACAATAAAATGGCTTTCACATGCTGCAGCCAACAGGAAAAAAATGAAATGAGCAAAGTAACGCAAGGCAATGCATACAGTCTGTAGGACTGTAAGCACTCGCAACATACGGCTCAAGAAGCTGACACAGATAAGTCATTCCCTCCGATGAGAATCTATATCTCTCATATAAAAAATCGGCAGGGAAGCCCAAAGGGCTTTGCCGATCTCTGAACACTCTTGCTCAAAGAGACCCTCTTATGATCTGCGCACCGAGCTCCACGGGATCTTTTATGATTGGTTATGACATTTTCCAAGAGAATTGATTGGTCAGTAGGTGAGCTTTTATATGAGTTGATCTCTTATCTTGGAGCAGGTTATGTTCGCAGCATAAGTTAGTAAAGTTACCATGGCGATGTACCCCGGTAAGAAGTGAACCACCGTTGTGCTAAAAACTCAGGGTTAACCCTGAAGTTACCTCGCTAACCCCATATCCTGCTTCATAGTACAGGCCTCTGGTCACTAAGATCTGCATCCTTCTTTTGCAACTGCAACGTTGCACTTTAAATATGCTGCAGTACAATTCTGAGGTACTTTTAGTACTAGTAGTTGCTACTTAGTAGTATTTCCATTTTCTGCTACTTTATACTTCTCCACTACAATTCAGGTAAAAATATTGTACTTTTTACTCCACTACTACTACTACTGTATATTTGATATTTTTAGTTATTAGTTAATAGTAGATTCAGATTATTAATACAAAATTTAATCAATGAATAAATTGTGATGTATTATCATAGGTTAACATAAGATAGGCTAGCCATCCTTATATAAAGTAATTAAAATGAGCTTCACCTTTACCAATAATATAATATATAATAATATAATATCACAATAATAGTGATAAAACATTATTCTGAAATGGGCCATTCTGCATAATGAGTACTTTTACTTTTGGTACTTTAAGTATATTTTTATGCACATACTTCTGTACTTGAAGTAATCATAGGTGTGTTTTTGGCATAACATAAATTCAACCAATCTTAGTGTCATCTCCCATTCCCTTTAAAAGCCAGGTGTGCCTTCACCTGACGCATTGCTATTTAAATGGTCCTTGGCCAGTGGACCCTCTGCGCCTCCATCGTCTCCCCTCTGTCTCATCAACAACTCCATTTGACTGCATATGAGCAAAAGCACTGATATTTAACTGAGGAGGAGGAGCACTGCTGCGCGTCCCTGTGTGTGTAACAGCAGATGTCATCCGAATCCACATGTACGCATAAATCATCCACCCCCACCACCCGAACAAATTATTCCTCCGATTTGGAGACCCGCACCCGCATTTTAATTTCTTTTGTGATTTACTTTAAATATTAGAGTGGCTGCTTTCAGTACTTGTAAACATTTCTACGCGCAGTAATGTCACCGCCACAAATATCAGGATCAAAACTAAAAACTTTTGTTATAAACTTGACAGGACAGAGGAAACTCTAAGGGGAAACAGAATTAAAGTTTTAGGGCGCTTTCACACCTGTAGTTCGGTGGTCTCGGTGCGATTCGGGGGTGAAGTTGCACCATTCTGGCATTTTTGATTTGGTTCGGTTCGCTTTCACACTGTTCTTTGTCAAGCGTACCAAATATTGTAAACAAATGTCACGCGGTCAAAACGGTCGCTCGTCAATTGGACAAAATGTCCGAGTGAAACTCGCCGACACTTCCTGATCTCAGAAATAATGGAACAACACCAAATGTATGTGGTCTTGAGTTTTCTGGTTTTGCTTTTTGCACTTGGAAGCGAACTGAGACCCCTGTTTTCAGGCGGACCAGAGTTCGGTTGTTTGGTCCGCACCAGAGTTCGAATGAGCTTTCACACCACCCCAAACGAACCGGACTATCCGACGAAACGCACCAGGGTTCGATTAAAACGGACCAAACAGCTCAGGTGTGAAAGCACCCTTAGCTTCTGAAATACATTTTTAGACAGCTCTGATGGAGCTCAAGATTTATCAGGAGGACACTGCTTTACTTCAAACAATTTCACTGTATGAACCTGGACTGTGTGTGTGACTTTTTGGATGTGTAGAAGAACACAGAACATCAATTTGCATTAGATCCTGACCGATCCTGTCGGCATGTCTGGAGATTGAAATAATCAGTGAAGTTACGCTGCTGTGCCTCGCGTGTAAATGAGCAAAGCATCTCTCTTAATGGGGAGACGGACTTATCGTTTCTGCTGCAGTGGGATCTTTGCATGTATTTAATAAACTAAACTAAATAAATGATGAATTATTTCACCCACCTGCAACCCATCCGCTATTAATCAGAATGTTCATTTTTATCACCAACACGCGTTGTGAACCCACCTATGAAGGCACATCTTACTATCTGAATAATGCGCCCTTTAAATAGCAGCAAAACACTGCGCCCTTGACTTTAGACCAGATTNNCATGCTGTATGTAAGTGTGTGTTGCTGAATGTGTTTGGGTTTTCTAGGCTGCGGGAAGTACGAAGGAACATGTCTGATCCAATCAAGACTGGTATTTCTCAGTGCACAGCCATTTTTTAAGCTAACTAATAGCAGCCTGTTTGCCCTATAAATCACTAGAACAGAGATAAAAATGAAACCATCACTAAGATGGAGAGGAGAGCACCATGCCAGGACATCATTTTAATACAGTTGTATGTGTGTGTTTGTGCATGTGGATCTGTATCAGTGGGGCTGAAAAAGAAGCTATGGAGGGGAAAGAAAAATATGGGAGAATTTCTCCTTGTATTCATGTGTATGTATGTATGTATGTATGTGTGCGTTCAAGATTCCTGTCTTTTAAGCCCCACTGTGGGAGACTGTCTCTTTTTTAGGCTTATCTGTCTTGCTGCCAGAAACACATGATCAGACCTGATGCTTCTTTTATTTGAGCAACACATGTTGGCTGTTCAGTTTTATTCTCCCAGAGAGTAATATTCTCACCAGAGCTCCCTAAATCCTTTTTTCTCAGTGGGGCAGATTTGCTTTAGAAACAGCAAGTAGGCAATGTGACAAAATACTACCAATTGAGCTACGTGGATGGTTATGAATTTCACCAGATTTATATTTCACTCAAACCTTGAGGATTGTGACACCAGATGGGCTCTTTTATTGCACAGCCCTAAAAGAAATTATCAAATTATCAATCGTTTATTTGAAAATGTTGGTTGTAAATTTGCTCCACATGTAAATTTGAGAGTTTGCAGGTAGTGTCAGGCTAGAGGCAGAATACGTGCATGAGGACTAAATGAAACAGAGCATTATCGTAGCTATTTAGCTGTAAAAGATTGGTGATAAAGTCTGCATTTGCACAGTGCAGGTTGATTTACATTCTGCAGACAGCAGCTGGAGACAGCAAGCCAACAATAAACAAAGATAGGATTTCCTAACCTTGAACTTCAGATAGTCTAATTACGATCAAATAAACCTCTCTGTTACTTGTCTTTTCGAAGAGAAGTCAAGGTGTATCTCTCAACATTTTTAATAACGTCTGGTTAAGATGTGATGTCACCTTTCTCCCTTAGCTTTGTTCAAACCAGCTGTTGGTTTGTGGTTGGGCTTTTGAATGCATGACTGAACTACCCAAAGACACAACAGTTTTAAAAAAGGCTTAATGCTGATCACATTCAGTCAACATTAATCTCAGCCTGAGACCGACCGATTTAAAGAGACTAACAAGAAGACAGTTGACCATTTCAATGTTTTTCTTTATGTTGTGAAAGAAGCCACTGATACCCACAGATGTACTAGAAAGTAAAACACATCCAAGTTAATTCAACCTACCATTTTATGTTTTGCAGTGAATACCTTCACACAGTACACTAATTTAAATTAAAATAGTCAGTAGTTTAACTAATCTCAGTTGTTGTTGTGACCCCTCAGAGTTTCTTCAAAGCATTTTCCTTTGNNGAGACCAGCACTGCTGCTCTCCAAAATACAGGCTGCTTTCCCAGAGTGCAAGATTTAATTCAGGTGAAGTTTTGCAGACAGTTTAATGCTGTGAGGCAGATAAGAAACTTTGATATGTGAGGTGAGATGGTTTGTCCCTCAAGCCTTCCATCCTCAACATAAATAATATTCTATCATTTTGAGATTAAATTCAAATCCCCAGGTATCCCGCGAGGAAGTTTGCACTGATACTTTGGTTCAGTTCAACTGTGTAGGCATCCACATTTTGTTGAATTAATGACAGAAATTCATTCATTCCACAGGCTGAACATTTGTTTAATTAGGAATTAGTTACTCCATTGTGTCATTTAGGACAGGACATTCAGGACATTTTTTACATTGGAGTTTTTAATAAGAGCCAAACCAATGCAACATTTTTGATATCGATTTTTGAGAGTGTAAAAAATCCGATAACAATATAACTGGCCCAAACTGTTTTGATGAGGCCCTTAAATTTTGTTATTAAAGAGTTGTGACTAAGATATGTACTGAGCCAGACATTTTATAGTTGAAAAATAAAATATTAGTGTTCTCTGGTGTACAAACTATGAAAAGGAGACATCGGCCCACCTATACACTGATACTGATAGCTGCAATAAGCTAATATCAGCCCGGCCGATTTATCGGTCTAACACTTTCCTTCAGTCTTTTTTTTCTCATGAAACAGAGGCTAGTTTTATCTCTTGAAATGTGTAAAAGGTTTTCAAATGAGAAGAAAACTCTTTGTGGGATTTGCTCACAGCTCATAGTCATATACAACCTGCTGTGGGAATTTGTGAGTAGGCATTGCTGAGTTTTAACAGGCTGGGAACCACTGCTATAGTGAGTTTGTTTTAAACTTTCATCCCTTCAGAAATGATTGATGAGCACTGAATGCTGGAAATGGTTGAGTTACTTGATCAGCACTACGGGACTGTAATGTGGCGGTCCTCAATCAAGCCTATATGAAAACATACTGTATATGCACGTCACATTTGTACAGTAGGTGTAGAGCTCTACTGGCATGCAATAGGGTTGTTAGGGGAAAAAATTAAAAAAATTATAATAAGGTTGTTAATGTGATTAAAGTGTGCTTTTATTGAAACCATGGGGATTGTGTATGTGGTTAAAGGTTCTTTCATTGCTTACCAGGGACAGCCAAGGCATTAGCAATAAATATGTTTATTAACTGGATACCTCTGAAGCTTATATAGCTACAACATAGCACCGCCCAAGGAGTCATCAACACACACACACACACACACACACACACACACATTCAAGTGACAATAATGTAACAGCACTTCAAAATCAAGATCATTACAGAAATTCATACACTGACCAGAATTCTGGC
>NTHP01000256.1:737015-753578 GCA_003416845.1 Oplegnathus fasciatus
ACAGCAAAAATACAGGAATTGGCCTCACTGTTCCAATACTTTTGGAGGGGAGTGTATACTATCATTATATACACAAAGTTTTAATCACCTGTAGCAACTATTGTCCTTGCTTGGGCACGTGACCGACAGGCCTTGTAGAGGAAGGTCAGCAACCACCTTGGAAGATGACTGTGTCTGCCATTCAGATTCTTGGAACAGAGTTCAAGACGATAAGTGCCAGACAAGTGTTGTATGACAGTTGTATGATCCAAAGGTTCACAAATCTGGATTTGAGATGCAAGAAATTAGAAAGCAGAAGATGATGCTGTACAGCCAGAATCAGGGCTGCGTCACAGCATGCTGGTGAACCAAGGCAAGGCTCTTGACCACTAAAGGAAGGGAGAAGCACTGCTGAGTCCAGAGCAGCAGTGGAAGAGGTGAAGACAAGTAGTGTGGCTGTGTACAATGTGTTTCCCTGCCCGTTAAACCTTCATACATGGGACAGGGCAGGAACATCAACCATATGTTCACATCTTGAGGAGCTGCCTCAGGGCAGTAGGAGAGAGATGCTACAGATGGTGGCATGATCAAGCCATCCACTCAGGTATGAATGGGAAGAATTGGTTGCGTCCTTCAAAACAAACTATCACCTTTATCACCAAGGGTGTCAGACTTTGAAAACCCCCTGGTCTGTAAGGAGCAAAAACAACTGCAGGAATCCTGGTCTCTGCAAGGTACTGCAGCTGCTTGTGGACTGGGAGAAACAACTGAAATTCCCTCTTCATATGCTGCTTTAAGACAATCACTGTCCTAAATCCACCAAGCAAGTTGTCCTGATGAAGCTGAGAGTGCCTTGTGATGGTTACTATTGATACCATACGATCTCTGTTCACAGCCTTCAGCTTTTTGGGCATTCAATGAAAAAGGAGGGGCACAGCCGTCCGTAGAACCACTGAAGTGACAGAATGAGCCTGAAGATGGCTGTAACTCACTCTGATCAGCCTCAGCTGGGTCACCTGGAGGAAGGTGTATGATGTCGAAAGTCCCGAAACACCAAAAGTCTCACCCTTATTTTCTGTTTAAAACCTTCCGTTTCTCACTCTGTCTCTAAGAAATATATATTAAAAAAGACACTTTTCCACACATAGCACATATTACAATGTATAAAAATAGCAGCAACTGTTATATGCATTTTAATATAATAAATGAAAGTCTAGAATGCAAGTGAAATCAAAAAGTTATATAAAGGCAGTTACGTGGGCCTTTTTGTTTTTACTCTCCCCGTGCCTCTCTGCCTCTCTCATCCTTCCTTTGCATCTCTTTTGGGTACATCTTATTGAAAGACATAATAGAAGACAAAGGAAAAAGAAAAATGGGAATATTTCTCTCTCTTTCATTACTTCTGTCTCCAGGATTATCTGATTTCAAGGTGACTGCATGGTGATATCAAGACTGATGTTTGTATTGCTGAACTTTCTCTCCTCCCTGTGTGCTTGACTAAAAATAGGTGCCACTACAGTATAATCCAATAGACAGGACAGGCATGCAGACGCAACCACACACACACACCTCTGACTCTGTGGCTTAAAAACATTTATATGGAAAAACATAAAGCTTCAGTATACTGTAAGGGAGGAGGAGAAGGAGAGAATCACAAAGCTTTACTGTGAGTTGTCAAGGGTAAGAGAAGGCGTGAGGAAGAAAGGGATAAAGACAAATATATAGAGGAGAAGGGAAGGACTAGGTATGTCATTTTTTCAAAAAATCAAGTTAGAAAGCAAACTAAAGCGTAGCTCGTTGAAATTAATTTGAGCACAACCCATATAATGTAAGCCTTAGGTGAGTTCTCGATTTGTTGTTGTTGTTGTAGAGTAAGGCAGCTGCTTTCGGCAGACAGCCTGATCTTTGTTGGTAATTTTGCCATCTGCGGTGTAGATCCCAAAATACTTCCACACACTGCTTCTCAGATGCTTCGGTGTTGTGATTACGATCACGGCGGCTTTGCTTGCTAGTGTCCACCTCCATTTTAACTCAGTTTACTGATAGGTCAATAGGCCATGCAATAGGTCAAGTTGGTAGTGAATTTTAAGAGCGCCCTCTGCTGGACCATAAGGTAAACTACTTCAAACAGTCTGTTGCACTTATAGACTGTAAATGTTGAATTCAAAGAGGTCATTACAGTTGAGATATTTAATTTTTTTCCCACATGTGAGCAAAAGTTTGAATTTTCAATTTTTTAAAAGTGATAGCCCTAGAAGGGACAGAGAGTGATACATCCCAGTTGCATTTCAAGACCGCATGGATGATGTATGTACAGCATGAGAAAGTAGTGAGAGTAAGAAAGAGAGAAGAAAAGCTAGGACAGTTTGGATTCATTTTCAAATGAAAGGATGGATGACATACAATGAGAGAGGGTGATACAGAGGGTGGTACAAAGTGAAAAGGAGAACTAAGAGAAGGCCGCTGCATGGCAGAACAGTGACTGTGTAATGTCTCCATTAGTGGCAAAGTACTTCTTTATGGTTTTATGGCTTGATAAATGAGCTGTAATTGACAGACAGATCATTTCTCTGGCTACGGTTACATTCTGCGTGATAAGAGCAGTTCACCTAACTCTCACACACACATTGTGTGTACTATAATTTGACTATGTTTTTTAACCATCTTTACTGAAACTCAAGTGTTTTGTACAGAGATCCACCCTTTTCTCATCTCTGGATTCCTATTAACTCAGAATATCTCCTGATAAAGAGTATCAATCTGATACTATTACCCTTTTCCTAAGATTTAAAAATGTATGCCTTACTGCGTGGAACTCCATTAGGATCATTTTTACTTAAAGTAACATGAGGCCACAGTCGGTGGCCCGCTGTGGGCCAGATGTGACTGATTCATTCAGTCCAGTGCATCCCTATAATAATCCACATTTTGTGTCATTTAAAATTCTAATATTTTTTTATCTAAAAATAGATCAACTGTCTCCTCAAATAGTGGACCTTCATTTAACTCAACTGCAGAGGGCCTTTATTTGAAGCAGGCTTATATTAGAGACGGTCTTTATTTCTAATTCCCTCTGTTTAATAAGTATATGTGGTCATATTTTAGTACGAAGCCTCTTTGTTTTCTGATCCGGTCCCGTTTGCCCTGTTAAATGTTTGTTACTGCATTATGCCGTTAATACAAACACATCCTGTATCTGTTTCAAATTAAAAGCCCTGTAGCATTTCAGTGGACAGAATCCCCTCATTTCTGAACAAGGCTTTTATTGTGAAATATTTGCGGGAACGTATTGTGCAAAACTTCATGACTTCATGTAACACACACGTATGTGGGGAACAGGTTCCCATACCGTACTTCAAATGTAACTATTGCTATCTTCTGGCACTTTTACGTTACTACAAAATAAAGTTTGGCCGGGACATTAACACACATACACCCTCAGTGACTGAAATCGGATAACACTTTAGATGAGTAGTCCCGAAGAACAAAGTGTTGAAAATAGCATCATTATATTTATGTTATTTATCAAATTAAAACGATGGGCCTGCCTTTATTTGTCTGTGTCGATCATGGCCATTATTTGAGACCCTGGCTTTTGTTTGACAAAATACTGTAAGCGTACAAAGTGTAATTGTAAAAAAAATGTCCTCTTGATAGAGTACAACGTAAAATAACATACACTTTTATTAAAACTTAAATATAACTTATATAATATTTATCAGTAGAAGACACACACCAATCCAGTATTAGACCAGTACTGTCCTTCAGTTTAACCTAAATTCATAATGTATAAGCACGTGTTATACCAAGAATTAGCAAGGAATGTGTATTTACCACATTTCATCTAGCCAAACACATGCGCACATAAAAGTCCCTGGCCTTTGCATTATCAGTAATCAGTAGGTCACTGTATATAAGTGTCTGTATGTATGTCTCTGTGTGCAAAGGTGTTATTTTGTCATAAATTACCTTGTAACTGGATTGGGAATCATGGAACGAGCTGCAATGATGCTGATGGTCTCCTCTTTCTATCGCTCTCTCATGTTTCCTCTCAATCGCTCAAACCAATTTCATTGTGACACTCGTTTCTTCCGCCCCTGATTTTATGCCTTGCTCTCTTCCCTGTCACCTCTGTTTTGTTGTCCCCCAATCTTTCTACCCCTCTCTTACTGCTTCTCTCCTCTTCTCTTACCATTTCGAGAGGAAAGCATTTTCCAGGCTTTATCCCTGTCTCTATTGTTATTCACCACTGAGTGCTCTCTATGTGTGTGTGTGTGTGTGTGTGTGTGTGTCATACTGGTGTCTATGCATCATTCCAGTGTGTGTGCCACTTGTCCCAGTGTTTGTGTGTATTATGCCTGCAGTGATGCGTGACTAATTTAAAAGCTGGTAGTACAGCTCCCCTTTAACTGAGAGGCCAGAAAGCAGGGCGAGAAAGCAATCACACACACACACGCACGTACACTCACACAGACACACAAGGGGACCTGTTAGACGTGTACTGGGATCACACAAGGTTAGAAGACACACACATACGCATTCTCACATATGGGGAACAGACAAACATCAATATACAGCTGACACAAGAGCGCACTCACACACACACATTTACACTCAGTGTGTCAGCACTGTCATGAAATGCTGCTGAGACAGATTAGTTGGCTTTACTGGCAGAAATGCACACTGATGGGTATCCAGTGTGTGTGTGTGTGTGTGTGTGTGTGTGTATGTGTTTAAGCAGAGAAAGAGAGCACTTAGCATAGGTCCAAAACAGGGAGGGAAGGAGAACAAGTTAATGGTAGCAGTTGTTGTCATCACCAGGACATTCAGGGTAATATAGGGAGCAGTTTGTCAAATTATTTCACACATAAACAACTTTGACGCGCACTCACACACACATGCCCACACAAGCAGTGTCAAACAATTGGTAAACATTTTTAATGCTGCATTTGTCAGGGTAATAATGAGTTGCTGGCTGGGAGAGGAAGAGAAAAGTCCTCTTAACTGTGCCATAATGTTTATCATATCACTGACTGTGCATTTAAGTGGGGGAGTGTGTTCGGCTGTGTCACTGGCTTAATAGAGGCTGGCACGCAAATTGAAATCACCTCTGACATGTATAAAAACCATGCGGCTCCCATATTTAGGGGCAAAAATTTAAAGGTAGCCTATACCCCAACTTATGAAAACCCCACCTCCATATCGGCAACGGGTGATGTAGCGATCAGTACAAGGTGCAAAGTCAGTAAGGGTAGAAACAAACAGAAAGCAGCGAGGAAAGGAACCGCCAACACCTCTCACACACGGTCATCGTGAGAAGATCCACCAAGCTGTCAGTACTCTGTCACTGGTGTTTCAGATCACAATTCAAAAGTTCAGAGTGGGAGCTGCATCTGTTAAGAGTCTTGTGAAAGAGTAAGCCCTGAATTACATTTATTTACAATTAATATATGTCACGGTTGTCAGGTGTCATTGGTGACCACACTGATTTTTCCAATCCTTCTAGGTGACAGTTGTTTTAACTTTGAACTTGTCCTTGTGAGGGATTTGCCGCTTCTCATGGAAAATGAATCAACACAGCTTGCTGCTTTCTGTGTGTTTTGAATTATCTGTTTTGCAGCAGCCAATTCATAGCACCTCAGACTGCCTGTATAGTGACATATCAAGAACAACAGCAGTTCTTTCCTTTTGTCTCCGGGTTCAATGGCCAAACCTGGGGTGGGAAGTATGGGCAGCACAAGTCTACATTAGGGCTGCACGATATTGGAAAAAACTGACATTGCGATATCTTTTTTTTCTGTGGTATGTATTGCGATATGAAAAAATACAGGAAATTTCACCAGATACATGCAGGGTGTTATTTGTGTACAGATATACAGCTTGGACTCCTCCACTATCGGTTTCACGGCATGGACGAGTGGAGAGAGAACAGGTGGAGAGGTTTTGGAAAAACAACACGTTTCTTAATAAACTTTACAAATGATCATGTGTGTCATTTACATGTAATCTACCATTTGTAATGATGTTCAAATGTATGCTTAATCTGTGTGGTGGAAGATAAACAGACCTCCCAGCGCGGCTGAAGACTGTAAAACTCTCAAACTCAATCGACAAACAGATTTATCTACATGCGCAAGATTTAAGTACTGATAGATCTGGATCCTACAAGTTTTGTGTGTGTAAAGCGTTTCCTACGTTAGGACACGGACCAGCCCCGTGACAGTAACTTTTAACCAGCACCGGGACGAGGTGCTGCTGATAACAGGAATACACACACTCAAAAGCTGCCTCGCCTGAACAGTGATCAGTTCGCTATGTGCTCTGGTGAAGCAAAACAGGCAGTGCTCATTTTCAGGTTGTGGTAGGCGACTCGTGGGGCCTGCTTTGGTTGTTTGATAAATTGATGAACCCTTAAACTTGACTAAATTATGTAATATCTGACAGACTTTTCTTGTAGGTTAGTCATGGAAAATGAGAACCTTGCGAGTTTTCATTTTGTATCAAGCAGCAAAAAAATTGTAGCATGACGTGTTTGAGTTAATTTGCCGAGCTTGACATTGCGCGTCCTGCAGTCTGACTATTGCACATGCACACATCGCAGTGTCGATGCTGAAACAGTATATTGTGCATCCTTAGTCTACATTTAGCATTTTGATGACGTAGAAACTTTGCATGTCTGATAAAGGTACAATGCATACAACATTGGCGGAGGTTACCAAGTATTTAAACAAGACGCACAGCTCTCAGGACCAAAATAATGCAATGACCCAATAAAGCCACTGGGGGCAGTGGATAGTAACATAAACAACAGGAACACACTCATTTTTAATCAAAATTTTGATTGAGGATAGTCACTGTGTCAGATGTTTAATGAGACATGCTATGGCATGATGAGTTACTTCCAATTATAAAAACAACAAAAACAACGACATCTTTACACTGCATGATCACAAAACTAGTTTCTGATGGTGAAGCCATCACTGCAGTGGCTTTTTGATTATTGTCTCATACCGCACTGTCCTCAAGTCCGTGAATGTAGTATCACAGACCACTTTGGTATGGATCATGTACTCTAAATGTCTCTTCCAAGACTTCATCTTTTCCCCATTTACTTGAAGAAAAAATCATGATCCTTACTATGCAGTTTTGCTACAGTGGCAGAGTTACAACTGGGAGCTTAACAAAAAATTTCCAAAATCATTTATTTTACTGCACTCCATTCACTGCCTCCTCTGAGCCACACCTCTTGGCTCTCTAACCTCTATTATTTTTCTATCAGTTTAAAAACTAAGAGGCAGCTTCTTCCTTGTTCACCATATCCAATCATGTAAGTCTAAAAGGCCCACTCCTCTCACTTACCCTTTATCACCTCAATTAGGAGCCGCTTCCACCTCCTGATGAGCCACTTCCACCTCCAGCCACCAGCTTCACTACAACAACATCAACAACACCAGAATCAGAGTGTTGACAGCTGAGAGGTTGTGTCTGTGACCAATTATGGGGCTCATACCTATGATTGAATATTAGGGGGTTTGCCCCAAAGTTTAATTTACATTTTATCAACTATGTTTTATGTCACTGATGTTGTCTCTCCTGATTTAAATTGGTGTGTCTAATCAGGTTTAGAAAAAGGATTGCGAAAAAGGATTGCGAATGTTAATGTAAAGCTGATAAACTGTCCTGTACACAGAAAACAGTGTTTGATGTTACAGTTTCTGTCTTTTATATATAAAGCCAGGAGATGGAGCAAAGATTACACCATTTACCGGTGACGTAATCCAAACTACCAATCAAAATCTTATTTGCACAGGTTTTTAGATATGTTAAACATGCACACCTCAGAATTGTAGCACCAGTAGTTAATCTCATTACATCTCCCAACAATCCAACAGCTACTTTTTAAGTTTCCTCAACAAAGCACTTGCCAACCTCCTACAGAGTATCTGCAGGATGTGGCCATCAGTAGGAGACTGCAATTGCAGTGTCCATCTTGCAGGCTAGAAACTGTGGCACTTACTGTAATGATTGTGAAGCCTAGGAGTGCTCTTAAAGCACATTTTTTTAATATGAATGTGAAAGTCTTACCTGAGGCAGATTAACTCTGTAGAGTTGGCAAGGTGGAGTGCAAAGTTGGTCTGTTTTTAAAGATTATATACTGAAGATATTTTTATCACATCTGCACTTATTATTAGGGCAACACATCTTGTAATAGATGCTGCCATTATTGTTTGTTACCTGAGACCCAGGCTGAAGCTAATATTTGCCACACCTTAGGGTGCTTTCACACCTAAGCTGTTTGGTCCGTTTTAACCGAACCCTGGAGCGCTTCATCGGATAGTCTGGTTCGTTTGGGGTGGTGTGAAAGCTCATTCGAATTCTGGTGCGGACCAAACAACCGAACTCTGGTCCGTCTGAAAACAGGGGTCTCGGTTCGCTTCCAAGTGCACCAGAGTTCGGTTCGCTACTGGTGAGAACGTGATCTGAACCAAATATAGGAAGTGAACCAAAAAACAGTGCATTGTGGATGATTACTTTCAAATCCATAATTCATTATGATCATATCTCGCTCGTTTCTCATCTGTGTAACAAGGACAACACATCATAGTCCCTCTCTCTCATTGGAGCCGCCTTCTCCTTCTCACTCGCTGTCCTGTCAGCTGCTCATATTGTTCGCATTCTTGTAAAGCATTTGATTGATGGAAACACCAAAGCAAAACCAGAAAACTCAAGACCACATAAATGTGGTGTTGCCCCATTATTTCTGAGATCAGGAAGTGTTGGTGAGTTTCACTCGGATATTTTGTCCAATAGACGAGTGACCGTTTTGACCGCGTGACATTTGTTTACAGCGTGTGGCGCGCTTGATAAAGTACAGTGTGAACGCTAACCGAACCAAATGAAAAATGCAACAATGTTGCAACTTCTCCCCCAAATCGCACCGAGACCACCGAACTACAGGTGTGAAAGCGCCCTTAGTGATTACCTCAAATACACACTTTTCACTGAGCTTTGGGAGGTAACACACTTCAGGTTTAAATCATATTGATTACATTTCCAACCATTAACAACGTTTTGGTAGCATAGTGCTGGAGATGTAACTACTTGTAAACCCATTGCTACATATGATGTCCATTAGACTGCCAGAGTGGTCAGTAGAAGACTGGTGTTTCTGTGCATGATGTGTGTGAATGTTGGAAAAAGGTGAGCTCAGTCAGCTCACACAGATGTAAAAACAAATAGCAAAGACAGCTATTTAGCATAATTATGATGAAATATGCAAACACTGGTTGTCAACCTCATACTGTCAAAATGTTCTGTGCAGAGGTTAAAAAAAAAATTCCAACCATCAATCACGAAGAGAGCACCAATCAACTGCTCACATGACTTTTCCTTGGACAGGCTGCACCGAAGCTTCATGGCTTTAGATACCTTGTATTGGAAGAGCTGTACAAATGACACACTTGGAAGGAAGTTACAGGCAAATGAAATGTATCCATGTGCTGAAATACAGAATAATTCATTTGTTTTTTGTTACCAGATGGGCTGGCATGATGTGCAAGATGGCAAGATGTGTAGTGGAGGAGGGCACCTGTTACTTTTCACTTTGTGGATTAATAACGTATTAAAGTAAATTCCCTTAAATTGGAATAAAGAACTCTTAAGCACCTGAGAACTGGATGACATGTTTTACAGTCGTTTAGTGGCAGCCATTAAAGCTGCACTAATTACACTATATATATTAATAATGGATCAAAAGAGAATGTGTAATTCTGAAAGGGGTTGCTCTTGGTGACAAACCCAGAGGACCGGACATTGGACATTTGTCAAGTAGCCAAAAACCAGATTCTAAATGAATTTTAATGTTGCTACATTTCTGCAGGATTTGTAAATTGGCAACGGTTTCCTAATACGTTTGTCATAACAACTGCTGTGTTTTCAGCTTCTTTCGCTGCCCCCAAGTGGCCAAAACAATCAATTAATGCAGCTTCAAATAAGTTTGGAAATATCTATTATATCTAATATTTCAACTATTTGCTCCTGTTTGTGGTTTTAGGTTTTGTTATATCTTAAAGCTGAAATCAGTAAGAGCAGAAGTAATAGAGCAACTACAACAGAGCATAGTTCATGAAAGCATACTACACTTTCTGCTGTAAATCTACCACCACCAAGGTGAAACAACTGAGTATTGGCTGAATATATGTTGGTGAAACGGGTATGTATTTATGTGAAAGGGTCACAGATTATTACATACTTAAGGATTCCCCACTGATTTGTACTGGAATTGCTTGTGGTGAATATAATATGATACAGTGACATGAAGTCCCACAGTTTACAACTTCAACCCATTATATTCTCTATTCCCCCAGCTCTCATTCCTCAGTACTAATCTGACAAAGCATCACTTTGATGATGAGCGCTGGTTCTGTGTGTGCGTGTGCACTCGAGACTTTGTGTGCTTCTAGTGGTGGCTGTACATGAGTGTTTCTTCGTGTGTGTGTGTCTGTGTGTGTGTGTCTGTGTGCGAGGAAGTTGGGAGAATAGCCCCTGTGGAATAGCAATCAGCAGAACAAAACGAGTGTTGAAAAAAGAAAAGAAAAGATGAATAGCTGTTGAAATAACACAGAGAGAGGGAGAGGGGGGATGTTGACAGCTCTAATTAAAATCCCGCCCATTAGCTCGGTGTAAATTGGATGATTTATTCTCCCAGGGGACTGACTGACAATCAAATGATGCTGGTGGTATTAAAATGGATGTGAAAACGGGTATTATCATGCTTGTGATGTGAGGATAGCTAAATGAAAATTGTTGTAGTTTTGATACCACTAATTCCCACAACTCATCAGCCAATAAGAATCACTTGATCTCCAAACACAACAAGTGCTTGTGCAAATGCAGACACATTTAGTGGAGCTGGTCCACAGATTTGACATGAATATGTACATACATGAATATGACATGACTATGTGGCATAATTGAATTAATACTAGAAGATAAGAATTATTAATCGTGTCGGACTTGGGCTCATTTGCCCTTAAAAGCGCAGAGCACATAGGCCACTGTATGAAATATTGTTATATTGATAATATTATATATATTATAGCCTACATACGCATTTTATTCACCTGCATTACATGTGTCAGTGAAGAGTTTTGATGTGATTATTACCACTTCCAGCAACCAACTTATTAACATCAAAGAAAGATAGGCTGTAAATCTTATTTGCTGCTGGATCATGTAGCTTGGCTACATTCTACTGCATGCTTCTCGTTCTCTGTAATGGACAGTTAATATTTGTGGGCGTGATTGTTGGTGGCACTGGTAGTTGTGTTTGAGGCCTATAATGAATTTACCTCTTAGTAGCGTGTGTGTGTGTGTGTGTGTTTTTTTGTGTGTGTATCAGAGAGAGCATGGGTCAGAGATAGCCCTGGTTCAGGCTCGGGCTGAAAAATTGCAGACTTTGTCGGGCTGGGTCTGGAGTTTTTGGCCTGTGCAAGGCTCTACTACATGGAAGTGTACTAACGGAAGTACGCAAATTGAGACGCAGCAAAGATGTTTGGTCACAGTTTTTTTAGGCTCTCAGAATGTGGTTTCTTCTGCTCCAGACCCATTGCATCCTCTGCCCCCACTGTTTTACAAAAATACACCTTTATATCTATATAAGTTATCACTTACCTAAAGTTTAGCCTTGGTTTCTTTGGTCGTCTGTGACAGAATGCAAAAACTTTTATTAATAACTGTATATATACTGTATATATAACTATATATACTTGCTCAACTCTAGCTCAATCTCCACCCTTTTCACGCCAAGTAACCTATGGACCTCTAGAGGTGCATGTCAGTTACTTATCCCAGCTACTTATTATATTAGATAACATGAGATTAGAATGATCCTTGATTGATTGAGTCATAAATGAATCAAAGAACAGGACAAACAAGAAAATTAAAATTACAAGCATCTATTTTGGCTCAGCTGGTGTGGTCTATAGCGTCATTGTGAAAAAAAAAAAGGCTTTATGGCCCGTTTTGAAACAATTACAATTTTTAATTAAGAAGCCCAACTATGATTAAATAGAGGTCATTAACTCACCTATTTGCATTATTAACAGCATTAAATTTGCATTAGTGTTAGTTGGGTGCAGCGATCTCCTGCTTCGGCAACACATGGTTTAAAAGAGACGGCCTCTGTCATGGCTCTGTGGTGTTTATGTGTGTGTGCATGTTTGTGTATATGTACCAGTACAAGTATGTGTGTTTATGCGTGTGTGCCTGCTTATACTTCACTAAACAGGACATGTGCGCTTTTGAATGTGCTTACAAATTTAGATACTCGTGGACTTAAGTGCATATGTGGGGGAGGGTGTCCATGTTTATGCTTACATATCTAGATGTAATGTGTGTGTGTGTGTGTGTGTGTGTGTGTGTGTGTGTGTGTGTGTGTGCGCCTTCAAGATTGGCTGAGTTATTTAGATCCCCCCTAGTCCTTCAATAGAGGACTTCAAATTGATTTAGCTGAATTGCCTTTCAAAGCTACTTCAATTTCACCCCATGCAAATTTACACTCCTCTCTCTCTGTCTCTCTTTCTATCACTCATTCTCTCTTTCTCCCTCACTCACCCCGTCCCTCTGTCTTACTCACCCCACCACCTAACTTTCCTCATTGCCATCCCACCCTCTTCACTCCTCCTTTTCCCCACTGTATCCTTCTATCCTTAATACTCATCCACCTCTCTCTATTTTTCTTTCTTTATCTCATTCACGTCCCCCTACGCTTCCCCTCTCCTTGCCTGCATATTCACTCCCAATAATAGTGTGCAGCACCTAAGAGGACATGTGTTAGCGTAGCAGTCTCACCGCCAGTTAGTCAGCTTGTCAGCAGTGTGTGTCTGTGTGTGTGTGTGTGTGTGCCTTTGAGTGTGTTAAGCAGTGAATCATTTAGTTAGCTCCCCTTGTCTGCAGCGCAGTCTGACTCTGGTTGCGTGTGTGTGTCAGGCGGACTAAGAGACCTTGACAACATCAACACAATTGCAAGTCCATAAAATGGCGGCAACGTTTTAGCTTATGTACCTGGAAATGACTTCTGGCATAAACCGCTTGTCAGCTTACACACACACACGCACACACAGATATACAGACTAACACTGTCCTGGATACTCACACACAGACAGATACGTAGACCTGTCATGCTGACAGTGAAGTTATCTAACTTCCCCTCTGTTTCAGTACACACATGCAAACATATATTGTCTGTAAAACACACACACTTGCGCTATGTGCATGCACACAAAGACACACAATGTCTCCGTATAAATCTGCACACACACACACACACAAACACACGCACACACTCACTCAGGTTCTCTGGCGCTGCCTTGCTGCATCTTTTACTGAGGAATCGTTAAATTTTTTTGATGGATTCAGCAGTAGGGGGTCGGACTGAGATAGTGTCTATTGATTTTATATTTGGCAGGCTGCGCTCTGGCCACTTAGTCCTGCAATATACCTTACTCTCCCTCTCTTTTTCCTCTCACTCTCTCTCTCACTCACGCCATCAGTCTCTGTTTCTCTGCCCGTGTGCTTGTCTTACTCTTTTTTCACTCGCTGTCCTTCTCTCATCCCTTTTTCCACCTTTCTCTCACTCAATTGATGTCTGTACTCTTTTTATATCTGAAATGCTCCTTCACACTCTTTCCCCAACACATCCTTCATTCTTTCATCTGCTCTTTCTGTCTGCCTTTCTCCCACTTCCTCTTCTGTCCATCTTCACTCATTTGCTGTCTTCATCTAATTTTTCCAAATATTTTCCTTGTCTTTTCTTTTTTCCATGTCACTTTCTCCATCTATTATATTCCCTCCTCCAGCCCCTTTCACGCCATTCCCCCCTAATCCTCTCACCTCTTTTCTGCTTCTTCACCTGTTTTACACCCCATCCATCCAGTCCCCCTCCCTTCCTGCCATTTTCTGCTGCCTCATCTTTTATTACTTTTTTCCTCTATCCTTCCTCCCTTCTTCCTTCTCCATTTCTTCACACTATTTCTCTTGCTCCCCACATGCTTTTGCCCTTTCCCTGCCACTTTTCTGTTTCCTGAGATTGTACCCCATGCTTTTTGCTCTCTCTCTCTCTATTTCCTTTCCCTTCTTCTACCTTCTTTAAACTTTCCTTATATTCTCCTCCTCCATTCTTTTCTTTTTCCTTTCACTCGCTTTCACCTCACTTTGTGCCCATTCATCTGTTATTCTCCTTCATTTTTCTTTCTCTTTCCTCTTTTCTTCCCCCATTCTTTACACCTTTCCTCTCTCTCATCCCTTCTTTTTCTTTTCTTGCTCTTCCCTTTCCTGTCTTGTTTTATCCTTTCCTGTCTTTGTTTTGTTTTTCTCCTTTTCTTCCACCTTTTATGAATACTCTACAAATACGACACCTTTGCTGTCCATGACATTAGAATTGTGTTTTTGTCTAAATCCTCCTCAGTCCTCAGACAACTTTTGGGTTCCTTTGTTTCTTTTTTTCTTTCCTCTTGTCTTTGGTTCCAACACTTTTTTGTAAAGCTGCAAGCATTTTCAGACATTATATATCATTGTCAAATTATTCATGAGAGCTTGGTATAATTACCATAAACTAATGAGACCATGGTCAGGAGGATTTGTTGCTTCTATTGCATGCCAGTGGTAATGTTGAAAAATTGTAGGAGCATGTTGGTGGTGGCCCCATGCCCCCACCTCCCTTCATCTACTCTGTGAAAACAAATTCAAGCAGTGTAACAAAATCCTTTTTGTGTCATAAAGGAATTCTACAGATTTTCAGTGACATCTGACCCAATGGCACCACAGACTGGAGTAATTTGTATGTACTGTAGTGAGTGTGGTATCACCCATTTTTAAGGAGATTTTGAAGCTGTTGTTCAGTTGTTGCTCAGAGACAAAAGTGTGGAACCGAGCAGGCAGCAACCATCACAGATGAGCGTAATCATGGCCAAAAACTTTCTTTGAGCTTCTCTGTCCGCGTAATAGAACAATTATTTTCAAAATATCGCCAAGACACATGAGAAAAGAAAAAGTGAATTAGAAATTGTGTGGGGAAAAAAGTTGGATCATGGGAGAAATTATGGGTTCTTCTACTTTGTGAGTTGTTTTTGTTCCAGCATGTAACAGTCACAAAAGGAACTGCAGCACTTTAAAGAATTTGCTTCACCATTTAGCCATCCATCCTTCCATTCACTTTCCGCCGCTTATTCGGGTCATGGTGGAGGTTAAGCAAGGTAGAGCATATGTTGTTTTCCCTTGCCACATCCTCCAGCTCTTTCTGAGAGATCCCAAGGCATTCCTAGGCCACGTGGGTATGTAATCCCTCCAGCATGTTCTGGGTCTGCCCTGTGGTCTCCTCCCAGTTGGATGTGCCAGGAATACCTCTGCAGGGAGGTGTCCATCCCTATCTCTAAGGGTGAGGTCAGACTAAGAGCAAACAGCGACTTGACAAAAAGCTACCTGACCCCAGATTAGGGAGACCAAGACCCTCTCCTGAAGCCAGTAATGGAAGGGGAGCTTGCTAGTGAGCGCCTGGACACCCATGGGGCCCATCAGGCTCAGCCTGATATGATGAAATGGAGCTGCTGCCTTGTAGGCCTACCACTTGCGAGGCTGGACATGAGGGTCCGGTGCATTACCAGTTAAGCAGCAGGCAAAAGCGGGGGCCTTGGCATGCTGACTCCGTGCCATGGTAGTTGTAATTTGCGTGACGCTGGCACACAATGGGAAATGCAGGGCAGAGGCTGCAAGTAAGTCAAAGACGGTGTTATCAGGTTCCCAAACTACTCATCCGGACTCTGAAATCAAAGTTCTGCCTTACAGAATTATGTCTCTTTTTTTCCAACTTTCCTTTAATGTTTGCCTTCCTCCCACCGGCTTTCTCTCCTGTCTCTATACTTTGCTTCCCCCTCTTTTCCTCATCACATTTTAGTGTGTGTGTGTGCACATGTACAAGTGCAGAAATCATTGTATGAACAGAGAGCAGACTATATTCTGAAAGGTGTCAGTGTTTTATTTTGCATATGTGCATATGTGTGATGGGGAGTGAACTCAGTGTGTGTGTTTTTGTGTGTGTGTTCAGTGCTAATATTTGCTTTGTGTCCGTCTTGACTCAGTCAGTGTACCATGACACCTGTTTGAACTAATTAACATAGTTGACTGAGGCGATTAGATCTATGTTCTAATACCAATATAACTAATCCTCCAGAGTAATGGACTGTCACTCTGAGCCTCCAGCCATTTGTTCACATTTCTTTTGCCCCTCCCTCACACTCTCCCATGACTTTTCATCTATTGTTTTCTTCTTTCAGCTTGCTTAGTTTAATGAAGCAATAATTCTGGTATTCTAATAGATTACTAATACACATTTTACTAAACCCAACAGGAAACTTGGGATGTTGTCTTCAGAAGAATATTAGAGTAAAAGTATACATTTTGGGGAGACAAAGCTTACCTGAAGTTCATTATTTAATAATCAGATATCTACCTGTTCAATTCACTGGCTCTGGTTACCTCATACACTTTAAAAAGCAGTGTCATTTGCATCAACTTTTTTTTTTTTTT
>NTHP01000256.1:761034-784932 GCA_003416845.1 Oplegnathus fasciatus
AAAAAAAAAGATGAAATGCAATAGAAGAAAAGAGCTATGGTGATTGAGATACATTTCCATTTAGATGGGAGGGCAGAGTATTTTTCTGAGGAGAGGGACAGCGTTTTGATGTGAATCACTTTGCAAAGTCATCACGGTAAAATAGAGCTTGTATTTTGCATCTGCATGAGTTTGAATCCAAACTTTCAAGGAGTACATCATAAAAACTTTCCCAAACCCTTGGACTCAACCTCCCGGGCAGACATCAAAAAGAAAGCTGTAACGTAATCTTGTTCTGAGAGAGAGAGAGAGATGTGAAATTGAAGCGATTATTTCATCTTTGTGTCTTGAACGAGTGTGTGTGTGATTGTATTGAGCTGCCTTCAGGCTTTGTGGTTAACCAGCAATTTCAACATTTTGGGGATTGTGATCATTAGCTTTGTCCATGTTCTCACACTGGAATGAAACTCAAATAGAGATTTCTGTTTCGTGAGAAGTTTAAAGTTTAAGCTTATTCACAAATAAAGATGACAAGATGGAAAAACTCCTTGTCTTTTTGTCACTTTCACAATTATTATTTGCAAGTGCAAATAATCTCAAGGGGAAAGAAAACAAGTTAGACACTAAACAGTGAACATTTTGCAAAACAAGTGACAAAAAAATACAATAGCTCCAAAGCAGGAAGTAACAGTAACTTGTTTTAAAATAATGTTACACATTTATATTTAAACAGAACATGAAATTGTAATAAATACTGTATGTACAGTGCAAATGTTTGCAGAATAAAGTACAAATTAATCTGAATTACCAAACTAATTCAGAGCAAAGTATTCAACGTATTTAGTGTATTAAAAACATTACTTCTAGTACATGTACTTCTGTATTTATGTGTGTATGTGTTTGTGCCACAAACATGCAGACTCATTCCTCCACCGGCAGTTTGGGGGACCTTGCGGTGACTGAGGTTCATGTCTGTGGCAACATCATCAGCTTACTGATGCACCAATCAATGTCCTGTATAATCCATCACCATGGAGACGCATGGAGGTCTAGCATAGAAATATAATTTCAGCTTTGTTTTGAGTCACTTACTTCACAGGTTTTTAAATGTTAGTATTTTGTGCTTTTATTTTTAGCAACATAAAAAGCTGAACTAGTATAAAGAGCTATATTGTGTGGTGCAACATGTTCGGATTTAAAAGTTGAGGAAAGGACGTGAAAATATGCAAGTCAGCGGGATGGATAATCGATATGGAATATATTGTACCACAGAATGAAAAACATGTGAACCAAGTCCTGCTTAAAATTGCCTATGTGAGGTGAGTCTGTTTGCTCAGCTGCAGCACACTGACTCTTATCTTCAAGAAGAAGTGTTGAGAAATCACGGTTTGTTCCCTTTTCAGTCTCTCAACATGCAAGTGAGTGGGTGGGTTGGCTGAGGAGGCTGGTGTCTGAATTTGTGGTTCTTCTGTATGAGATGAACATATTGTCCCAAACTAAGGAAGTGTTTTCCAAAGCATCAATCATTGTCTACCAATGAGAGGAAAACAGTGGTAATAGAAATAAAATTAGGTCCCAGTGTGCCTTTTTCTTACACTGTTAGCAGTTTCTATTTAACAACCCATAATTTACCATCATATTGCAATTTGTTTTTCTCTAATTATACCATAATTACAGAAGTGATGAGGCAGTAGTTTACAGAGTTGCCATGGAGTGAGTATGATGAAGGAGTTTGATATGCATCTGTCAAGTTTCAAGGTGGTTCTGTCATTACCTGCCCACTGCCTTTGAACATTTTAAAACCTAAAATCTATTCTGTTGAATCTTCCACCCTAGTTACAGAGATAAAACTACAAAGCGATGCCTTTGATAGCAGCTGACTATTTCATGTCTTCTTATTGTACCTGCATTTAAAAGTGGGTGGCTTTGAATGCATCATTTCAAATTCTCTCTATTCTTGTATAAAACATAGGCTGTCTTGGTCTTCCCTATTTCTTTCCTCCACTATAGATAGGCGGAAAAGTGATTCCTTTTCCCAAAGATTTGAAGGAGTGAGACAGAGCAATGTAGAGAGAGATTAATGCATCAAATGATAACAATCTCCATACAGCAAAAGGCTCTTTTGTTGCCGTTAATCATTGTGTGTGTGTGTGTGTGTGTGTGTGTGTGTGTGTGTGGCCCTCTGAATAATGATGACGGCATCATTTCCTCTATATCCGTGTTGGAAAGTAGAAAGAGGTTGAGGAGGGGGGTGTTTGGAGAAAACACCAAAGAAAGTGGAACGAAGTGGAGTAGTAGAAGACGTGTAGGGAAGGGGAAAGGAAAGATAAGTCCACTGCTCTTTTTTCTTTTGATAAATTGTTTTTTCCATTTACTATGACATATTAATTTGTTACAATAATAATTCTGTGTAAAGTCAGTTCATGAACGCTATAACATTAACTGATTTTAACTCCCAAGTTGCTCAGAACATGTGGCATTTTATCATAATGACCAGATTACTGCCATTAGGCCAGTCACTGAGGGCTGGTGTCCACCATGTGTTTGTGAGATCTGTGTGTTGAAGCAGTCATTTTGTTCCATCTCAGATGCAGATTAATTAAATATAATTCAACATACAGTAATAATATATGGTAAAAGACATTTAATAGCATGTAGTATATACTGTAAATGAAATTCCAAAATATACCAAAATTTTGCTCAAACACCATGACGACCTCTCAGTAGATGTTAGAGACGATAAGGCTTTTAATGTTGCTGAGGATTTAAGGGAATAGTTCAGTATTTTGTACTTATTTGCTGTCTTTGTGGGAGTAAGATCAGTAGATCAATAAGTACAGAGCTTGAGTCAGGATGCGCTTAGCTTAACCTGTCAACATCTGCAAATCCTACTAATTAACACTCTATATCTTTTTTCTTTATAAAGCGAAACAGAAACATTAAAATGAGAATTTGTGATTTTGAGTGGATGTATATTCTTTTACTATTTCTTCATCAAACAAAGGTTTATTCATCCGCCCGGTACTTCTGTGCATGTCCCTGTCTATGGCACAGGTTGCCAGGTCAGTGAGCACAAGTTTTAGTATAGGTCTCTGTACAGGCACGATGGTGCCAAACCTGGCAACCTGACCCTGATGACAAAACTTCTGTTAGCTGCACACAGTCGGCTCCAGTGACAGATCTAATGTCACTGTTGAGATGTCATTTTAAGCTAAAACTACTTAAAGGTGTCATGTGTTTTCTTGTAAACACACAAAGTTTCTGTTTACATTCAGTGTTACCCATCAAAACGCATTGTGTGCATCTTTAAATGCATTTCCTTCCTCTTAAAATATTTGCAAAGGAGATTTCCACAACTGGACCAAAGCCACTAATTGCTGAGCTGAAGTCCATCTTGAACACTTTTAGTTGCGCATTATGTTATACTATATTCTTGTCTGGGGAAAACACATACTGTATCCCTTTACAAATTTTAGTGTCACACACTGTATGCGCTTTTATTTGGCCTTCAAGTAACGTTTGACACTGTGAAGTTAAGGGAAGATGAAAAATGGAGAAGACATTTTTGAACTGCCTAGTTTTGAAACATTCTAGGGAAAGTCTGCCATTATCAGATAAACTGTAGAAGATATTTAAAAGAGGCAGTGAGATGATGATTGAAAAGCAGGGAGGAGGAGGAGGAGACGGTGGTTTGGTGGGGTGGGGGGGTTGAGAAAGAGGAACTGCTCCAACATGGGCCTCAGAGACACCTGCTGCTGCAGTGGTGATAACTTTTTTTACTGCAGAGATAACTTTGCACAAGTGCCTTTTGTCAACCTTCAGGGGAATGCATCTACTGATGGGGGGAGCGACAGGGGGAGGAGGGAGAGAGATAGCATGAGAAGGATTCACTCAATGCCTCGTCCCCTCTCCATGCAGGACCCTGAGGCGCTCTTATCACACCTCTTAGAAGTATAGCAGCACTCAGTGCCACTTTTGACTATACTTCTCTGCCTGTCTCACCTCTTATTTTTTTGCTTTGTGTCTGTCTTTCTCAGTTAAAATGAAGCTGTTCTAGCGCTTGCATACACTTAGTCACCCGCCCTGCCCCCTTTCTCTGTATGTCTTTGAAACTGATATTGTGTGTGAGTGTTTTCATGTACAGTTTATCTTTCTGTTAAAAAAAGCAAACACTTTCTTTCCATATCGGTTTCAGTATATATTATCTTTTCACTCTCTCATCTCCTCCTCCTGTCAACTTAAAATACTTGAGGTGAAGTCATATTGGTACAACTTCATACTAAACTTAATATTGAGATTTAAAAGTTGTCTCACTAACCCTTGCTGATGGCCTATTAGAAGAAACCACTGATCCTTTATGAATTACTTTATTAACATTTGTAACTGAAAAATTGGTGGTTTATTATGAAGTTGGGCCCAGTAACCTTTATTAATTGATAACTGCATNAACATTGAAAGGTGCCTCTTACAAGTTTGTAGCTTTCTCTACAATGACAGCTGTAGTCGACTTGGATCACAGAAGTTACAATGGCTCACAGCAAAAACAAATTGTCCTGTGGCATCAAATTGTCCATAGAAACTCCTCACACCAGTCACTCCAGCAACATAATCGTCTCCTCTCCATCACTCAGTTTTTCTACAGCGTACGGTTTCTGTATTGCGCTGTCACCACCTCATAGCTCTGAAGCTCCACCAGAAGTAGTTTATTTACCAATTTATTGTTGATTCTGTGGAATATTCCTTTAATTTAAGAAGTACTGAGAATTAACCTTAGAGGTTAAAGTCACTTGCAGTTTGTCACAGGTGCAGTGAGAATAATGATAATGCTTTAAGACAAACTGTTATAGACAAACATGAAGACCTTCAGACAGACAACAGGGCATCTCCAAAGCCCTATACAGACAGGCTTAGGTGATGAATGGAAGTCAGATTGATTTTGGCATGGCCACACGATGTCCTCTGTGTATTGTGGCATTGAACAGATCTGCCACGTCCGGACATCTTTGATTCCTGTAGATCCCCCCTTGGCTCCGAAGCCGGCTAACAATCAGAGTTAGGGTAGGAAGTTGGCAGGCAGCTGGGAGGAAGGAGTGGAGGAGAACAGAGGAAGAGGAGGAGAACAGGAGGCAACAGAGGAGAAGAGGACACAGCAGGAGGAGGCAATTGAGGTGATGAGGGTAGGAAAAGGAGGAAACAGCAGAACACAAGGGGGAGGAGATGGGGGAAAAAGAAAAAATGGAACAGTGGAAGAGAAGTGTGGAAGCCAGAGCGGGAGGAGGGAGTGCAGAATTGTTTTCACACATAAGTGGAAAATCTCAATCTGTTGAGGCAATTTGACTGTGCAAGACATATTAACACCACAACTGAAGTTCCAAGCTGACATACTGTGTGAACAAGAGCAGAACATTACATCTACAGTGTGGGCATGCACAAAGCCAGGGCACTCTGACATATGGGATTTCTCATTTTTGACAGGAGAGAACTTCAGGACTAACAGTAGCAGTGTCTAAGTGGTCACATCATGTTAAAATATCATTAAAGGATGCTGATACTCTATCTATATTTTTCTTAATGTCAACAAATCCCATAAAGATAATACAACAATTTATTTTAAGTACTGTCTGTGTAGCCAAAGCCTAATATAGCTTATGCTTCTGTGCCATAGACCTCCATTGTTGTCCAAAAACTGCTAAAAACACATCAGTGAGCCACGCTGTTGCACTGGATGACGCCTTCCTTCATTATGATGAACATAAGCACTGTAGTTCATTTCTATTATATAAGTCAATGCCACAAACGCTGTGCTGTGGTGCCATAAATACTCAGTAGTGCACCCCACGTGTATTACTGTAATAGTCCCCAATAAATGTACTATTTACTCCTTTTTGAGTAATGATTGCTAAAAACTACAACCCCTCTGTTTCAGGAAACTACTTAGCCTTTTGAAAAATGAAAATATTATTTTTTTTAAATGTACATTTTCAGTGGAAATGAATGGGCTTGGAGCTGAGAGCCACACACAGTGCAGGGACATTGGAAAAGGACAGACACATTGTTAGTTTTGGTCTTTTCACAGGAGTTGTTGACAATAAGAAAAGTACAGAATAACACCAGCTTTATCCTTTAAGGCTTTGCTTTTGGGGACCACAGAAGCTACAGACTTTACCACAACTGTTTTGGAAATGTGATGAATCTGTGTGAAAGAGAAAAGAGAGCGGAGCACAGAGCTGAAGCAGAGGGGAGGAAAGAAGCAGACAAAGTGTGATCATTATGTCTAGAGAAGAGATAAAGTGTAAAAGGTGGAAGATCAGAGGGTGAAATTGTACTATGGTCATCTTGTCAGTGAACTGAATTAGACTTGATACTGTAGACTTTTGCTACCCTCTCTACAACAGTCAAGGCACTGCTCCTTCTCTCAAACGACTACGTGGAAGCCAGAGAGATTTTCATAGACTAATAACCAAAAGAATTCAGACCAGGTCTGTAGGAGGAAACGGTTTCATCACACAGTGGTATTATTAAAGTGACAAGTCATTTTCATAAAACTTTCTCTTTTACAACTCTGTACTGCCAAGTGATGTAGACTAATGTGATTGAACCTACACACAATTATGGCAAGCTTTTAGATTTGCTGTCCTAAACACTCAGTGTGGGATAAGTCTTGCTCAGGAAAATTCTAGAAAGCAGTCCTCTCAAGTGCCCTATCAAAACTGCTGTCATTTTAATTGCCAGCATTACACTGTATTATTCTCTTATGTCTGATATTGATATTTTTGCCCCTTGCCTTCACAGCTCTTAGAGCCTTTTAACCCTTCTTGGCACTTTGGCCACCTACTGTTGCTTCGTGCCTGCTGGATGTATAAAAAGGAATCCAGCTTGCTAACAAAAAAAGTGGCTAAAAATCTCAACTAATACAAGTTTAACACAAAGACATAGTGGCATTGATCTTCTCATCCAGCCATCGGAAAGAAAGCAAGTGGGCCTATTTCCCAAAATGTCAAACTATTCCTTTGAAAAAAAAACATGACAAAAAAATCACTCTTTGGTCAAAGATTTAAATTAGCAACAAGCCCACCTATGTAAACTCTAGGTTCTTCCGTATTTTCAACACATTATCTTTACTTCCCAACGTATTCATCAGACAAAGTGAAACCTTATTTTTTTGGTGCTGAGCCTTATAGAAGAATCGTGCCTTTTCACAAATATTGATTTCAGTTCAAAAGATCAGAGGAATAAACATTTACGTACATAAACATTCATAAACAATTTTGCATCAGGGCAGATTTCTCTTTTGAGAAATGACCAACATCAAATCTTGAATGAAGCTAGATTTTCAGTGACCCCTTACAGCTGCAGAGTTCAGATCACCTTTCTCAGCATGTACGCTACACATTACTACACTCCCATTTTCCCTTAGACAGACAGAAAACATGTAACCTGTCTCCTTTTTACTTCTTTGCCCCATCACTCTATTGACCAACAGAGTGACTGCAATTTTATGACAGCAAAAGGACCATTCATACCACTTTTCCATTGATTGCTACCCTCCCCTCAATGGCTTCTAAATCCCCATGGGCCTTAACTCCTTCTCCCGCTAGACTTGTATTTAGTTTAGCCTATAGAAAGTAAATGAGGTCCGCCTGATCCCATGGTCATTGGCAGAATTTCATACAACAAATAATTCAATATATAAAGCCATTTGTTGTCCTGTGGGAAATTCAGTTCAATTGAAGATGAAACAACAGTGCACACTGTACACAAAACCACCACATTCAAAACACCAGCCACCAACAGTTCACTTTCTAATTATGAGTCCTGTCATTCTTCTTGATTCAAGGTGTTAACACTGATCTTGTTAATATTTAAAGAAATTACACAAAAGTTGATCCACATAGTCGATAAACTGAGTAGTGCAATGTAACCTTTCGAAAGAAGAAATCTATTATTACTAAAACATTGCAGCCTCAGACTAAAACTTTTACAGTGACATTTTAAACAATGTATACTGCAAGGATTTTGTACACACAAAGTAATAAACATGAATGGATATTGAACGTCCTGTTACTCAACGCCAGTATACTCCATCTGTCGGATGGTCGATCAACCTCATAAGTCCCCTCCCCCCTCACCTTTCCAACATCGGAATCTGGGGGGGACAGTCTGAAAATGTGCACCCTTATCCCGATCTTTAAACGATTTTTACGTTTGTTTATTGCAGGCGAGGCGGGGCACCTCTGCAATAAAATGCCGTGGGAAATCCTGTGGTGTCTCTGCTTCTTTTGTTCTTTAGGAAGAAGCACAGGAATAGAAATCTGGTCATCCAACGGTGAACCTTTTAGTTTACCTGCCTTTGCACCCCACATCTCAAGTTGAATGAAGCAAAAAATTGGATAATGTATAGTTTTATGTGAAGCGCCTTTCACAATACAAGTATACAATACTTGCCCACAAACTGTGACTAAGTTATAGTATCTGACCACTGAATCTTGGTAAGTACTCCAAGTCTTAGACACTTCAGGCATAAGGGACCGTGAATTTCATCGGGACCACCCTTTCTAAAAATAAAAGCACTCAATGAGGTGCTTCAAGTCATTTTGGATAAAAGTGTCTGCTAAATACCATTTAGTATATTGTATCACTCCCATTAATGCAATATGGACCTCACTCTCTCACTGCCCATTGACTTCATCCATTCCCAGCGGGCCATCTATCTGTCCATTGACTGCCATTTAGTGTCAACAGGGCCATAACTCGTTGGCCGAATGACGTTTAGACACTCAGCAGCTCGTTACAAAGGCCAGGGGTTAGATGGCTGTTGAGGGGACACTTTTCACTCTCTCTCTTTCCATTCCCTGTCAGTTTATCCACCTTGCTCTTACACATACTCACTGTTCTCACTCACTGTGCACACAATCACTTGCTCTATCTGTCGCCTCACTTACCCTCTGCCCCCTTTCCTTTTACTTTACAACTCTGTCTTTATCTCTTGCTCTGTATCTTTTATTAACGCAAAGACATTCACTGTATTGATGTGGGCGTGGTTATTACAAGGCACGAAGAGTGCATAAGGCCCACTTTAGAGAAATAATTGAATAATGCCTAATGTCTTTTTGCTGTTGTCAGCTTTGTGATTCGGTCAGTAGATTTGGCAACTTTTAAACACTTTTAGAGACTATTTTGAAAACCGGTGTCTCACAAAAAAAACGTCATGAAGATATTCACTGCAACTCAGCAGTTCGACTCAGTGGCCCAGCAACTTGCTTAAAGGTGGAGTCTCTGTAGAGCCCTGATGGATCCGAACTCCATTCAGAAAACAAGCATTTTAAAAGTTGTTTGCTTGTGGTCTTGCAGATAGACCTGACAAAGCATCAATTCAGACTTTACAAATCGGCATCATGATGTAGTTAATTTGTAGATATCTATGTGTATAAACAATGTGTATAAACAATAACGTTGCTGCCGTTTTTATGCATAATTTAGGTGATGTTATTTTGCCCTGATCGATCCGAACTCCATTCAGAAAACAAACATTTTAATAGTTGTTTGATTGTCGTCTTGTGGTTAGACCTGACAAAGCATGAATTCAGACATTTTACAAGTCTGCATCATGATGTAGTTATTTCGGCATCCTTTTGATCCGTTTATTGCAATTAAATCACAGCAAAATCTGTTTATTTTGGGATCACACCGCTGTAGTAGCCAGATTAATTCAGCTGACGCGTGACTTGCTAGATAGCCTACAGTGAATATTTATAGATTTTGACACACCAGTTATGAAACTGCCACTCACCGGAGACAGATGGGCGAGTAACGCACAGCATTAGTGTTGTCCTGTGCATGAGTGGTGTGGCTCGTCCGAGCCATTCTGTTTCCCTTTTACAGAGCCAGGGCTGTGTATGAACACCAGATTATATGTCAGCGCACACACTGAACGGACAGCTAGCGGACTGTGAGGAGATATTCGCTGAATTTGACAAAAAGTGTATTGGGTTAGAATTGCAGACTACACCTTTAAGGTGAGTTCAGAGAGCTATCTTGGTTGCCTGACCAGCCGTATGACTGAAACTTGAAAAGCTGCACAGCGTGACCAGCAATCGCTGATCACCAGTGTTCTATTTCTTTTTCTTTTCCACAAACGTAACATGTTGTAGGCAAACAAATATTGTTACTGTGATTGATATTGTAGCTCATTTTTCCTCCCCAGTGTTTAACGGGTTAAACAAACAGCAATTTGAATTCTTAAAATGCATCATGGGTAAACACACAAAAAAAGGTAACACAAAGAAAAAAGATTATGTACAAATGTTCACTATCCCCAGGGCAGCGACAGAAACTCATGACAGGATCCTTCTCCCTGTCCTGAGGCAGAGAGCAGATCAGAAATTGCTCACATGGATCCACCTATATATATATCTCTATGTAAGTATCTTTGCACAAGGTATACATACTTATTTTAGCTTGCTTAACTTAACGATGCATCTATTTATTTATTTTGTGATATTTTTTGTGTGTGTTAGTCTTTTTTTAAAATTTATTTTGGTCACTTATTTTTTTGGTGTGTTTTCACAATTGCATTTTAATTTGCTATTTCGCACACTTCAGTGGACTACAGTTTATATTTCAGTAACTCTTTGCGTACCATCATGACAATAAAGATAGGAAGGCAACGTAGGGGGGTGCCACGTGTGAAAAAAGACAAATATGTGCGCGGGAAAGAATATGTGCGATTGTGAAGATCTGTTTTACACACAGACAGATGGAAAGAGTGAACAATAGAGAGAGGTAGGTACTTTTTTACCATAACTAGCCAAGCGAGACCATTGATTCCACTCCTCACTTGCTGAAACATAGAGGAGACAGAATGTCAATCAGTCGGGCTCTCTTTTTCCATCCTCATGCCTCTTTCCCTTTTTCTTTTCCTTGTACATCACTCACCATATCCCACCTCTTCCCTGAACAGTATTTAGTCTGTCCTTCAGTGTGGTAAATATCAAATGTCATGCGATCAAGGGTTTTGAAGGGAAAGGGAGGGCAATGACTTCGTTGCTGGGATGGGTATTGTCTTTTAGTACCCTTTGAGCTCTGGGCAGGCACCTCACCTCACCTATGTCACTGATGCTCGGTAGATAAGTACCAATGATGTTCTGGGCAGTTCTAATCGCCCGCTGCAGAGCTCTTCGGTCCTGGGCAGAGCGCATCCCATGCCAGTTTGTAATATTTCCAGTCAGGATGCTTTCTATTGCTCCTCTGTAAAAACTTAAATTATTTTCATTGAAAGGGTATCACCTCTTTCACATACTTGCTGAAAGCCATAAAAAAAGCACAGAGCAGAACACATACTAGCTGTCTTATCTAAATATATGGGAGGAAAATCGTAGAGAATATATATCATTTATCATATTTCATATTTCAGTTTAAAATGGAGATAGACTTTTTAAAATGTCAACCTCATTTGTGTCTACCTAATGTCATTAAGTAGAAGCCCCTTTGTGATTTATAATTCTGGGCTATATAAATAAAATTGACTTGATTTGGCTTGACATACCTCATTATTAATGAGCCTCTGAAATACACCATAATGACTCATATCAAACATTGCTGTAAATGTAGTCTGAGGGCTTCTTGTTTTAGGTGTGTTGGTAAATAAATGATAATATAAAATTATATATATATATATATATATATATATATATATATATATAGTATATGTACAAACACATAAAACATTAAAATAATGTTCTGGGAGGTATAGAGAGTTAACTTTGTTTTGACTACTTTATCAGCAATGTTTTTTGTGTCAATATGGACATGCAATATGTTTATTTGCCCTAGGCAAACTCATGCATGGGCCTTTCTCGTTTTCCTGCTAAATGCTCTACTATGTTCACCTGTCTTTAACTTTGTCTGTGCAGCACTACCTGTACCTAGAGTGTGTTTATTAGAACTTTTTTCTTTCTAACAGCTGTCTGCTGCAGTTGGAAACTGTTGATAAAATGCTTTGAGTTAAAATGCTCAGTAGAACACAATTTTTACACGTAGTAATTTAATCCATTGCTAATATAAAATATTGGTTATTTCCATGCTGCCAAGTTTACAGTATGTTGGAAAATCAAAGAGATCAAAGAGACCACAAGCAGCCCAGGACCTGGATCAGAAGAGGGTCTTTACTTTATTGAGCTGCTGGGTTATGGCCCATGTGAACTCTGAAACTGAGCACCATCAATATCTTCATGTGCACCAGAGAAGAGATGTGTTCAGTACTGACAAAGACCTCATAAACAGACGAAAAACCTGGGCGTCACCTGTGTGAAACCCCTTCCTCTTTCTCTGTAGCTCTCTATATAATTGTCAAGCTTGTGGGACATTTCAACCAGGAGCACCTTTTCCGTCTGTGTCCATCTCCCTCTCTCCCTCTCGGGGTGAAGACAAAATTCAAGATGAAGCTTGCTGTGTTTGTTTCCCTGCTGATGATTATACCTTTCCAGGCCGAAGCTCGTTCATGTGTCGGTGGAAACGTGGAAGTGCATGTGGCATATGGCACTGCTCTTTCAGGGGATGGATATGACGCCCCAGAACCCTATGCTGTGGTGAGTTGTTGGCTATCTTTCTCAAAATATAACCAAACATAAAATAGAGGATGCTGTTTTTTGTGCTACTTTTCTTAAGGTATGACTAGTAAACACAATAGTCATGAGGCAATGTTTTCACGTCAAGAATAACACAGCGGGTGCAGCAGCCTCTCACATTTAAATTAATTAATTGATGCCTAAATTTCATCCAACAATGTCACTGAAATAAAAAGAAAATATGACTTTTAATCAATGAATAATGTCCTTTTGTAAAATTTACCTGCACCCATATAGATTTGGATTTTAGAAATCCATCCATGTACATGTAACAAAAGTTACATCTGATATTCCCTATTATGTAAATTGCGTGTATTCCAACTATTTGAATAAAAGAAACAGGAAGGATTCATGCTAAAATCCTTTACTGTATAAAACTTACTTACAGATCACATGATTTAACAATATGTTAATATTTAATAATTATAATATCTACTCTTCCCCTTTTGTACACAGAACAAGAAGATCTTTTTGATTGTTCTGACTTGTTTGTAAGTGGGTAGTTTTTCTCCATGTGATTATTTTGAATAAAACAATTTGCCTATCCCAATTTGATCTAACATAGGTGAAAATCGGCAAGGACACCCGAAAGACCAAAATCGTTCATGGAAATTGCAACCTAATTTGGGGGCATATGTTCAAATTTAAGAAGGTCACCCGCACCGAGATGAAAGTAGAGGTCTGGGAAGCTGACGGGGGATTTCGTGGTGGTGATGACCACTTGGCAACCTGCACGATACCATTGGTGCCAGCAGGCTGGCAAATCAAGAAGTGCAATGTGAAGAAGACTGGTCGTGTTCACTACAGTTACCAGTGTTACATGTAACCTGCTCTTGGAAATGGAAGAGTAAAATTTTAGGTGAAACGCCCTTTTCTTATAGAGTATATTTAGTGGTAGAAAAAAACAAATTCTCATGGAATACAGATGATCTTTTTCCACAATATTGTTTTGTTTTTTGGTGGGGGGTTTTCAGAATAGCTGTTTGCTGTTTCAAAACTATATTTTTAAATGCCTCAGTGTACAGAATAACTAATATTGTAGGCCTGTGACCTTTTGGTGAGATGTCGTAAACGGGTGAAAAATGAACACAAATTCATCACCATCATTTTTTGTAATTGACAATTGTGTTAAGAAAGCTATTTTTCTCTGTACTGTTGGGTTTTTAGAAACTGCAGTGGCTCAGTATCTTTTCTGTACATCTATAATAACTTTTCTCTGAAAGGTAGACTTCTGTTTTAAATTAGAGAGTGCATGAATAAAATCAAATGAAAACAATATTTGGTTTAAATTTGTTTGTTAGAGCCCTTATAAAGGGAATGAAATGCTTTACAGAAAACAAAGGCAATAAGAACATTATGGGTTCATGCCAGTAAAAAATCAAACATGTTTGAAAGAGAATGTGATAAAACACAGGCAGCCCAGGACGTGAATCAGAAGAGGGCTTTCAAGCGACACTGACTTATAATGAAATGCTAGAACAAGCAGATAAAGAATTTATAGTATGTGTAGCCCAATAATATTATCAAACAGTGTGGAAAAATTAAACCTACTCTAGATGGCTCAATGTTACGCAGTAAAATTATTGAATGCTTTGTACTTTCTCTCTCGTATTACATTACTCTGTCTGCATTAATGTAACAGACATTTCCGTCTTAAAATTTGAACAAAATGATCACATAACATCCCTCATCTCACGATAGTTACCAAACCATTGTACCATCAGGCAGCTGGTGAGAGCAAAACCTGAGGTTTTTAAGCAGACCCCAACTAGGGGAATGAGGCAGAAGTTCAGCAAGGTTACTGTAAAACACTTTCACCATCCAATATCAAATATGTGTAAAAGCTGTGGTTGAAAGATTCTCGACCCTCACATATTGATCCAGAGATCTGTACCCCAACCACAGAGCAACACCATACGTGAAATAAAAGCCTTGTTTCATTTTTTTTTAGAGGAAAAGTGTTCTAGCGGCCATTCAATATTTTTTCATCTAATAAATCTCATATCTAATCTTGCTTTACCTCCATCCTTTTTTGGGTGCACTGAGAGTTTATTTTTTTCTTTTCTTTATTTTTATGTGTTGTTAATCCTGAGTTGGCTAGCCAAAAACATACATATTATAGCTGATGTGAGGGAGCTCTAGCAGATGTGAGATTACAGAAATAGGGCTTTGAGATCAAATTGATGGTGAACTGAATAAAAAAAGCTTAAGAATGGCTTAGGTGACTAACAAGACTAAGAGTCTTCAGCAATAATAGTGGCTCTGTGCGGCTGCACTTAAGCTATATGCTCACATCAGCATGCTAACATGCCTCCAATTATAAGGCTAGCATGTTGATGGTTAACAGGAATAATGTAGCTAACATTTGCTAATTAGCACTAAACACAAAGTACAGCTGAGGCTGATGGGAATGTCATTAGTTTTGCAGATATTTGGTGATAAACCAGTATGTATTAGACAAAATTAAATTTGGACCTGATGATGGCAATAGATGGAAAATCAGGAGAAAAAGCTATTACCATTCAACCTCTGGGGGCCATGATTGCGTGTAACAAATTTCACAGCAAATTATCCAAAAGAACTAAAAAGTCAACCTCATGGAGGCACTAGAGGAAAAGTCAGAGAATCACCAAAGTCTGCAGGATACATCGTCTGGGCACCATGGATATTTGTGCCAAATTCTGTGCCAATCCATGAAGTAGATGTTGACATATTTGACAGGATAAGTGAAAACCTCACCAGAGTCAGTATGATTCATCCTCTGGCGACAATGAATGGCTGTACAAAATGTATAGTGTTACTGAAATGTTAGTCTCAACTTTTATGGAAAAGCAGCCTGAATTACATTTTCTATTAACATACTGAGGAAATTTTGTTGATTAATGTATCTGGCAAGTCGCAAAATGTTGAGATTTAAAGTATCAGCAAAATGTTTACTGACAACATATTGAATTTGTTTTCCGCCAAAATATCTGATCTTGCAATACAATATCCACTTGTAGCAACTTACAGCATCATTAAACATTATGGTTATGTTTGGACACTCAGCACTTGGTTAATGTTAGGGAAAGATCATGGTCTTAGTGTAATACAGAAAAGTGCTTTTGTTGCCTAACCACAAGCAGGAACCCCAGATGCAAACCCTGGAATCTGGTGTCAAGGTCCTGCGCTTTATACGCCCACCATCCACCCCTACCACCTACTTACGACCTACAGTACAAGTACTGAGACAACAAAATGCAGTTCCAGCCAGCGATTAAGTTTGTCACCACAACTTAACTGGGAAAACAAATTAGTACTATATAAACGTAATAGAAGACGAGGTTGGAACAACACATACAAGCATTTTCTGATCTGACGCCTCTGTCAGCAGGACGCAGCACTTGTTAGTGCCTTCCAAAACCATTTTAAATCACAGCTTGAAAAAAAAAAGTGTTTTTCTGATCTGAACACACGCTGGTTAGGTTCAGCCACAAAAAGGTAAGGAAAAGATTGTAGTTTAGGTTAAAATAACTACTTTGATAATATAGGCAACGATGGTCATGGTTAGAAGAAGCCAACGTTGACTGTCGGTGGAAAACGGGACGCGAACAGCAGTGACAAGTCCAACAGTTGTTGACCCATGCACCTCCGCCAACCACCTCCCACTGCAGACTTCGCAGCTCTATAACAACGTCACATTAATGTCATCCTTTTACTCCAAACTGACAAGAGTCATAATCCCCTCGGCCGCTAGAGGGCTTTCTCTCTTGAACTTAAACGTGTTGTTTTGGGGCATTTGCTGAAACGACTGATGCTGTTGTTTTTCTTGGACCGACAGTTTCAAAATTGCCAGTACATTTACGTAATGAAGTGCATGTCTGAAAGGGACTTCACTGTACCCCTCCTTCTGTCCTCTTTTATCCTTATTATTTCTCTCTACCACTTCTCTCTCTCTTCTCTCCTTGCCTTTACCCGACATTTAACCTGCTTCGTCTCTCTCTCCCCTCTGAGCTCCACGCTAATCATGCACTAGACAGTTCCACAGGCCCCCAATTCCACTTCAAAGGGCAACCATTTCCTCCTTGTCTGTAAGAGGACCTGTCAGCCCTGCCTGCCTGCCTGCCTGCCTACCTACCGCAAAGAGAGAGCAAGAAAGACAGAAAGAGAGAGCGAGAGGGGATGGGAGACAGAAGGAAAGGACGTCAGAAAAAAAGCAGTAGAGGAAGAGAAGCAGAAAAGTTGAGAGCGGGGTCCTCGAGGAGAAGCAAAGAGGTAGTGTCGGTGCTGTGGGTGGCACTTCACCAGATGAATCGCGTCAGCACAGAAGTGCGTTTTTGTTAAGTGTGTGTTAAAAGTATCGGAGTGCTTGTGCGCGTTGGGAAGAGCACACGTCAGCGCTTTGCCAATCTCAGAGTTGGTGGAGAAAAATAGAAAAAGAAACAGAAAAGGTACTCAGGACCATTTTCACGCTTAAGAAAAAAAAAAGCTTTACCTTGCTATTTCTATTTGAACTTTTCTCCCGCTTTGCCTACCTCTCTTTCTCTCTCACTTCTTCTTCTCCTCCTCCCTCCTCCTCCTCCTCGCTCGCTTTTCCACCCCGCAGCAGGAACAAGTGAGAGGAGAGAGCGAGCAGCGCGGTGTCCTGTTCCTCCCCGTCTCCTTTTCGGAGCGTGAATTCAAGTTGCATTCCGTGCCGCCATTGTTAGGGTAATAAGAAAAAGTTATCTTCAAAGCATTCGGGTGGCGAGAGAGGAGAGAGCCAGGGGGTGGGAAACGAAGCGTGTGTGTGTGTGTGTGTGTGTGGAGAGGTATGGGGTTTGAGCGGAGATTTTTTTCTTCAGTCCTTCTAATGCGTGAAATTACACCTGCCACCTTCCTGTCTGTGCACTGTGAGTATGTGTGAGTGTGTGTTTGTGTGCACATAATCGCACGCTTCCATATTTGCGTATGTGCTCATCCACATACAAGCGCTGATGTGTATAGTACATCCTGAACAATAGTCCGGTTAAAGACACACACACTCACAATCACACATTCCCCATCCTAGTGTATGCTGTCTAAAACTATATTTCTGCTAACACGGTGCGCAACACTATATTCTTATTAACAGTTCCAATTCTTATTAACAGTCAGTCCCAGATAGCAAGTTAATTAACTCTCTGCCCTCCTTCTCCCCTGGCTATCAGCACACAGGTAGCCTTTCATGTTGCCACCGAGAGATAGAGGTAGGTACGGCAGGGAGGGGGAGAGGTGAGGGGTGAGATGGAGGAGAGACGGCAGCAAGAGGTGGAGGAGAGAGAAGGAGTGTGGGAAGGAGGGAGAAAGTAATGGGAGAAGAAAAGGATGAGGAACGAGGAGGAAGTGAGAAAGATGGGGGGTGAGGGAGAGAGGTAAAACGGGGGGTGGGGGGGGTGAGGATGGAAACATGAGCTAAATTGGATTTGGATGAGAAACCGCTGAGAGGGTTGTAAAGTGGCAGGGACGGTGGACAGAATGTAAGAAAGGTTTTTTTTTTCTTTTTTAAATTTCTTCATCTTTTCTTTTTTTCATGTTCAGCGTTTCAACACCTGCTCAGAGCGCAGCAGGAGATGAAACAAATGGAGAGGGAGGAATGGGTGGGTGGTGTGGGGGGGGTGAGCTGAGGAGGAGAACGCTTGGAATGAAAGTGGTTAGGTTTTGATCTCTCGTGTACTTTAAGCAGGCTGACATCCAGATCATTGTGTTTTACAGTAGGGGCTAAGGGCCCTGCTGGAAAGCTGGGCACTGCATCGGTCTACCAGAGGGCTAATGCCCGACATTTCAAATTATTAAGATGTTTCAGCTTTTGTAAGACATCCAGAGTACATGTAGGATGCATCCCATTGGTAATGGTCTGCCAGCGTTCGCAGTCAGTATAGTGGATGGTTGTGAAGTGACGCATGCATACTTTGATTTGTATGTCTGTGCCGTGCTTGAAGCCACATAACTGATCCATTCTGCTTTGTCAAAACAACTACAGCTTCGGCACTGGAGATTGATTGCTTTTAAATGGTAGAACATTAAGTGTTTCTTTAAAAATTCATCCAGTCAAGAAGTAGTTTACAATATTTCTCTCTCATGCTTTCTCTAATATATTTTCTCCAATATGCCTTTAAGAGATAGGCAACTCTCTGCCTACTTTTGGGACTGTCCGCCCAGAACGACGGCATCAGTTGTTTCAGCAAGTGCCTCAAAACGACGTGTTTACGTTTAATGAACAAAGCCCTCTAGCGGCCGTAGTAATTATGACGGGGGCAAAGGAGGAAGTCAGGTGACTATGCTATAGAGTGACAAAGTCTGCATAGGGAGGAGATCAGGGTGGATGGGAGGGTCATCAAAAAATTGGACTTTAACACAGGAGATGGCTGTTTGTTTCCCCTTAGTCAACCTTGGTTTCTTTTTAAGGCAACCATGGTCATTCTATAACATTAACCAAGTGTTTATTATTGTCACCATGACGACAAAGGTCCCATAACCTTAACAAAGTAGTCATCTAACCTAAACCATGATCCTTCTCTAGACCTTACCAAGTTGTTTTCGTGCCTAAACCTAGCCAATCTATAACCACTAACATTATCACACCATAATAATCAACAGGTTTACAGTTTTTGAAAGGCACATATAAATCAATAATGATGTCATTATGGGTTATGGTTAAGGTTAGCATTACTGTACCCCTGCATAGGTAAAAAAATAAGGTTATATTTACATGAATTAATCACTGATTTAAAGCTACAGTTGGTAGGATTGAGAAAGGAGTGGACTTTGAACGAGTACAACTTCCAGGTCCCTCCCTCTCTCTCTCTCCGCTGCGGACCAGCTCGTCTCCAAAGCCCCTCCCCGCTGCGTCTCTCAGTCTAATTCTTTTTCTTTAGCTTGCTTTTCTTCATTGATCTCCTTCTGTTTACTTGTCTCTGTGTGTAAGCTGTTGTTTTCTCATTGCTTGGTTGTTCGGTGGTTGTTTACAAGTCCGCCATTGCGCCATTAGTATCTTCAGTGAGCAGACGCGATGGCNNGACAAACAACCACCAAACAACCAAGCAATGAGAAAACTGACCATTCCTCTTTTGCCAGACAAAGACAAGTAAACAGAAGAAGACCAATGAAGAAAAGCAAGCTAAAAAGAAAGAATTAGACTAAGCTGCTCTGCAGGGAGGGGCTTTGGAGGCAGGGCTGGAGTGTAGTGGAGAGAGAGGGGGAGGGACCTGGAAGTTGTACTTCAGCTTTAATAAATATTGTAGTCTATAAAATATGTGAAAAATGTTCGGGATGTTTCTGGGCGTCAACCTTTGGGCAGTGGTGTGTAGCCCCCAGCCAATAACAGCGTGCATGGTGTGAGGGCGGGACTCTATAAAAACGTACCGACCAGTTGCCAGATCGTAAGCCGGGGAGGAGGGGCCAACTTTGAATGTTGCATTTACAAACAGCAACTGACGAACCCTACTCGTTATGACTTTAAATCCTTTGTATTGTCAGACCAACAGTCCAAAACCCAAAAGATTAATTATAAAACGGATAGTTCCAGTCCTTGATTATGATTGGCTGAGCCGCGTTCGAACCCGTTGTAAAATACTCTATAAACACACACCTGTGACCGCATTACGTCAGTATTACTGCAGCAAACAAACTGTTTCAAAATGTCAGATTTTGTGAATTTTGATTTACTGGGTGGGCTAAGCGTGGATGAGTGGACAGGATAGAGGAGGAAGATAAAAAAGAACGGAGACACACTGAAATTAATGAGAGAGAAACTGAAGAGTTGGAAAAGTCAAGAAAAGAAGCCTGGACTGTTCAACGAGTGCACAAAAAACCCACAAAGATGCCGGCGAAACAAACACGCTCCGCATCGTGCCTAATAACGCCCCTTAGCTGTTGTAAAATCACTGTAAACCACGGCCCCTTGCGGCTCATTGCTTAAATTTACAATGATAGAAAACACAAGAAAATGATCAAATGCTCATATCTGATGAATTATAAAAATAGTTAAAAAAATTTAACTTTTTTTTTTGTAGAATGACTAATCAATTTATAAGAGGGAACAAAAGCACAAAAAATGCAATAAAAAGTACATATGATTTGGTATATTCACTTAAATTTATTCCACTATACAGGTTCTACTGTAATCTATTGTTATATTGGAAAAAGTGCCCAACTTCAAGCCATCAACTCATGTCAGTGTGCTAAAATTCATCTCTGCACTGTTTCATTACAAGACTGACTGTCCAAGTCAACATTTGTCAATATGTCAACTTTCTCCACAGGGACAGGAGTGGCATTTTGGCATTTTGGCATTCTGGAATTCGATTATGTTTTTTTACATGCTGAGTTGTTCACCCACTTCAGTCGTTGTTGATTAACCACATATTCTGTTATTCTTTTTTTTCTGCACTTGTGCAGAATTAAAATGGTAAGTGGTGGCCACTGGTGACTTGGAAAAAGCAGGAAGTGTTTGCCAATATCCCTGTAGCAGCTACAGAAAACACTAGAACAGGGCTCAAGGGTTCAATTCCCACTGCGTCCACCCATGCTTATTACTTTTTACAACCCTGCAAGTAGCATTGTATTCATGCCAAATAGCAATAACTTGTAGTTCTGTCAAGTTTTCCGCAGACATGATGACGGGTATTGCAGCAAAATGCACCAGACGATACAAAATAAGTGGAAAAGTTCAGACATACACACATTACAAACGGCTCTGATATTCAGCATTGTAGATTCCTGAGTTTACATTTGGTCTAATTGAAATGCTTGTTGTGCTCTCATTGTGTGTGTGAGAGCACACCTGTGTGCACGTGTGGGATAGTATACACTGTGTGTTTGTGTAAATGTGTGTGTGTGTGTGTGTGTGTGTGTGTGTGAGTGAATGTGTTGGCCTGCTTGTATATCTGAGTGTATCCCTCAGGCCTTTTTTCCAGATCAAGGCCTTCATGGTCTCAGCTCGATGAAGAGGTCGTGACAGCCTATTAGCTCACACTAAATTGATCCAACCATCTGTGTGTGTGTGTGTGTGTGTTTGTGTGCGTGTGTGTTTCTCAATCAATGCTCATGTTTTATCGGTGAAGCCATTACTCATTTCATTGAGTCATTAGTGCATACAAAAAGGGAAATGTCTAATTTATGAAGTGAAATCTATCAGATTTATGGATGTGTATAAACACTTTGAATTTACACTCACAAAAGTAAACCATAATTGGGAATTTTAACTAATAATTGTTGTCTTTTCATATATTTATAAAGGTTAAAATGTAAATTTCAATGCGAGCTATATTGAATTTTAATTGTAGTTGCTCCAGGCATAGCTTGCATAGATCCACTGACATTATTGTGTGATCTGACTTAGCAAATGACTGTTGTTTCCAACCTCTGTTTTTAGTGGCCTAAAGGCTTTTTTATGACTAAACAAGAGCTCAGTGTGTGTTTTTCACCTTAGGATTCTACTTTATTTTTCTGAATAGGTCTCAAAGTTTATGCACAGGCTGCTGGCATAACACGACACATATTTAGACATGTCAGAGCAGGAATAGCACAGGTGCAATTAATAAAGTTAATTATGGCTGCATTCTCTTCAGGTGTACCAGTTCAAGAGCCCAGATATTGTACATGCTGGATCAATGGCAAAGCTTACTGAGACACTTACATGACGAAGAGCCTTCATTAATGTTTTTAGTTACAGTACACCTGTGCTTTTCCACCTGAGACAAGTCAAACTGTCTCTTTGTTCTCTACGTCCTCACTTGTAATGGGAGTCTAGTCAACTCGTTATGTCGAGCTACATCGATTAAGGCATCCCTGTTTCAGTGGTAATACCATTCTCACGTGGTTGCTTTGTCTGCCACTTTTGTTTGAACAATAAAGCATGACATAAGTCGACTAATTTTCCCTTGCTAGAGATGACTGTTCCTTTCAGGTTGTTTCAACATTTCTCCTCAAGTGTAACACTTCAGTGTATCTGTTCGCATGAAAACTACTGGGCATGTAAACAACGACATTCATTTTTCTAAAAGGGGAGAGGCCCACATGCTTTGTTACTGTATAACAAAGGACTATAAGCATCTTAGCTGTTAAGAAAATTACCCATTTCTTGGTTAACTTAAATGCATTCCCAGATTCCTTTAGTGTTTTTGTGTTCTTTACTTGGTGGTAGAAATTTTGCTAAACAAATTAGTTGTAGCTGGGCGGATAAGGTGCTGCATCTTTCTTTTTGCCATTGTTGTGGACAAACAAGAGACTCATGTTGTCTGCTACATAATGTAGCTGGCCTCATTTGGGTACATTTCACTACATGTCTGGTCTACTCTTTAACTCCATGTCTGGAGTAAAAGACTGTGAGAAATCTGGTTTCAGTGGATTTTACTTCATTAAGAGTTTTAGTGTTGCCTTAAGTTATTTTACAGAGCATGTATATGGAAAGGGTCAAGCAATATAACACGGCAGAAAGTTTCTGAGGGAAAGAGTTTGAGTCTGATACGGCCCAGGGAGGGTTTTCTTTCTCAAGCGCAGGCACACGTGTTAATCTGCCAAGCTCAGGACTGAATGCCAGATTAGAAGAGTTTCTGTTGATATGGAAAATATCCTTGTAGACCCTGAGATGCAGCTGTGCAGCTGGAGTTTAATCCAGAAGGGCAGGAAGGGGAAGCTTTGACGAAAGTCTCAGTGGAGCAGAGCAAAGTTGTGATAGTGGCCTGTCCCAACACAAACTAATGAAAATATTTTCTAAAGGTAGCAAAATATGTGCAAATTCAGTGAAATTATCAGCTTGGTGGTGAAATAAAAATGATTGAATTAAATTAAAATTTAAAAGCACTCTATGGAGTTTTTAACTGGTTATGTAACCATCTCAACTTAATACTGATGCCTCTATATGACCTACATAAGCAAACAAGACCAACAGCGAGAGGACTGGCTATTTCTATTAGTTTCTAATAGTTATTCTTAGTGCCTGCCACCGGGTCGGATCTTTCCGCGAAATCAGACGAGACGGCGCTGGGGTTTGCTCTGGCTGAATTCGAGTTGCTTCAGCTGCTAACTGAAGGTCTGTCTCCGGAGCTGCCGCCCTCTCTCCTCCCGGCAAAGTAGTCTCCTCGCAGCGGGGAGTGAAGTGGAACCTACCACTTTTGTCCACAGGGACCGCCAAAATCAGCACAAAGTGGAAAGTTCCATTGAGCTGCTTTAATTAAATTTGTGGAACCCGTAATGTTGTGGAGGATGTAAACGGGATGTATGTCACCATAGATTCAGTGAGTTACACTGAGGACTACTTTTTTTTTTAGCTTCCATTTGTTTTTGTTTTATT
>NTHP01000256.1:797367-808348 GCA_003416845.1 Oplegnathus fasciatus
TGTACAGACTCCACTCAAGTGCAGGCTGGGGGAGCTGGAGCTGCCCACCTCTGATTGGAGGACAGTCGGTTGGTTGGTGACGAAAGCCGCCACCATACGTCACACGCCACCAAAATCAGCCAATAGCAAAATTCAATTGCAGTAGCCGTGTTTCAAACAGTAGAGGGCAGTCGCTGTGCATATTTTAACACAATAGGTAGAATTCAAATATGTTGCACTAAAATGTCAAGATTTGGACCCTGTTCCATCAACAACACTACTAAATACCCATAGAGATTTGTTTTCAGCTGAAAAAAGTGGTTTGGGGGTTTAGTTACTCTTTAACTTTCTACTTTATTGGTGGATGTGTCCCATCACAGTAGTGTGAGCTTTTACCAACTGAAAGGGGTTTAAAAGTTTAAACTAAATTCAAAACACCAATACAATATTGGCGGTAGGATTTGTACAATACATCTCATCTAATGCCACGTTGGTTATATCTGATACAGAGTTGTCAATGAAAATTTCTCCATACAACTAAATATCTTATCATACCTTATCTTACCCTATGTGAACTGATGCTATGAAATGTATCATCTTGTCTCTGACTCTTTTCATTTCTCAGATCTTTTCAAATTGGGTCAGATTAGAAAATTATTTTATATTTATATTTTTGATGTATTTTATATATATTTTATTATATTTTTAAAAAACACATTACAGTGTTACTCAGTGCATTCCTCTTATTTTTATCAAATGAAAACATGATGCCCTAACCCTAGCAAGAAGGAATAACAACAACTTTCCCAATGCTAATCACTTCTTTCCATCCATGTGTCTACCACTTGCAACTCTCACTTTACTCATGAAAATGTTATGCTTTTTTAAAAGGGGAACTCCACCAATTCTGCACTCTCGGTCTTGGGGAGTACTGCTGCGTGTGTGGAAAAAGTTGTATAAAGCTTTTTGTGGCTCCAGCTTTTAGAATGACAAAAATCTAGGGGTATGGAGCTAGAAAGAAGTGAGTTTAACAGAACTCTGTCGCTCGCTCCTTATCTATGCTTGAGGCTTGCGGCTCGAGGCTACAGTAGCCACTACTAGCATAACACACCCGATTCTCTCACAGAACTGTCAGCGGTAGAGTTGCTTTGTGGGTAAGGCTTTGCCAAGGGAAAAGAATGCGTGGAATAAAAAAGACCAGTGCAAGCAGCTCTCTGACAGTTTGGTATTTTCCTGACCTTGAAATTTGCTTTGCCCGTCTGTGTGGTATTTGGTGCCCAGCACAGATCGCACGGTGCACAGGTGGGAGGAGAAGCGCAAACAGGTGGAAGGTTCATTCAAATGAGGCAGTGTAAAGCGAGTTGTTGGTACTTTAGTGGGAAATTGGTCTTAGATTTTGCGCTGAGAATAAACATCTCAGAACCACTTCTATTTCTGGTGCAATGTCGATCTGCTGCCAATCTGATGATTTTGCCCACCAGAGCAAACTAAATACTTGAAGCAAAAGCTCAGCAATAACACAATAATGCTTACAATATAAACTATTCAAATTAAACATCCCCAACCCAGGATGGGTTTAAATCTGCATCAATCTGCATCAATCATGTGGTGAAAGGAGGAATGTCTGTAAATCAGTCTGGTTATACATCTATATTTTCTTACAGTATCTGTTGTCCACAGTAGATTTACACTGTATGAAAGGACAGATATGTTGATAAATCTGCAGCCTCTGATTTGAGAGGTTCCGCACCAGAGCGCAGTGCCATTACGCACACGGCCATCCGCTCCAATTACCATCATTAAATCATGTGCTAAATGACACTGCTGCAAAATAACAACACACATCAGACAGGTCCATTATAACTCGGTATTCTGCCTGTTAATGCGGGAGATGGCTTATACCAGTGTACTAATTAACTGTTAAAAAAACCCCACACCATCTGCCTTTGGCTGCAGATTTATGGTAAAATATGTTCACATTGTGCCGCTTTGCACCATCCAGACAACAATATGATTTCCTGGAGAAGCCGATCCTTCATTTGTTGAGCTGTTGTCATCATGCGTCACTGTGATTGGCACAGCTATTTCACAGCTATGAGACCTGTGATGTGAATGGCTGAGAGTGTATTTATTAATCACTATACCCAATCTATATTCCACTTCACCCAGACCCTTTGCACTTAGCACTGCTGCCCCTACACGAACCAAAATAACAGATGCGCTTGAAGACGCCCCCACAGTCCATGCGCCTGAGACCTACCGCTTTGCACTTCCACTGTTGAGCTATTAAAATCTAAATCTCTGGTTCTGCTGCATCGATTTTTTTTAACTGCCCATTGTGGGTCTGAAAATGTTATGGGAGCGACTGCATATCAATGGAGTACTCTTTTAAAGGAATAGTTCAACATTTTGGGAGTTAAGCTTACTCGCTTTCTTGCCAAGAGTTGAGAAGAGACGATCGACACCACTCTCCTTTCTATATGTCAAGTATGGCGCTGAAACCAGGAAGCAGTTAGCCTAGCTTAGCATAAAGACAGGAGACAGGGGAAACAGCTAGCCTGGCTCTATGCCTGCCATCACCTCTTAAGCTCACTAATTGACATATTGTATCTTGTTTGTTTTATCAGTACACAAACATAAAAGTAAAAACAACAATTTGTGGGAGGTTAGGAGGCATTACGTGCTGTAACTATTTCTTGACAAACAGTTTATCCATCTGTCATGTACGTCTGTGTGGTGTCTCCGCTGGTTTCCTGACAATCTCAGACTCTGGGAAGTCCGGTAAGTCACTACGCCCGGCCAAGAAATAGTTGCAGCATGTAACTCGTTGTAAAACCCCAACTTTCTGTTTGTGGATTAAACAAACCAGATACAACCAACTCGTAGCAAGGAAGAGATTAAATTGATTTCCCAAAATATCAAACTATTAGTCTTCAGGGGCTCTGTTTATTTTTTCCAACCCTATCAGTGCTTTTTATTTTCAAGTGTTTACGTGCAAGTGTATGGTATGTACATGTGTGGAAATGGGTCCACAAGTTTTACCTGTACACTTGTGCATGTGCATGTAGTTGTCTGTGTATGTTTGTGTGTGAAAGAGACTGCATTTACAGCAACAGTATGCAGGTGTGACCCAGGTGTGTGTATGCTAATGTTTGTGCATGTACCTTTGCACTTGTGTGTGTGTGTGTGTGTGTGTGTGTGTGTATGTGCGAGACGCTCACTGGGCAGCAGTAGATGGCTCAAGCTGTGCGTCTCTAGCTTGCTCTGCCACAGTGAAGGTGTTTCATTATCATTGGTTAGCACACGCAGCAGGTGAGATGGAGATTGAGAGAGAGAGACAGACGTGAATGAGATGACACAGCTAAAAAAAATCTTGAAGGATAAAACCAGTGTTATTTCATTTTAATCGTCTTGCTGCCCCACCACTTCACTTTCTTCCCGGTGCTGTCTGCACATAGTCAGCAGAGTTGGAGATAATCAGAGATGTTTTTTCTCCATTCACACAAAGTCATTCTTGTCCAGTATGAAAAGAAAGTCCACACTGGATAAACATGAAGCCTGTTTTATCGTTATGACCAATTGTTTAGATATCTGTGTGTGTCTTTTGTTATGTTCTGCTTGTTGTCAATCACCTGACACCTACAGTAAGAAATGGAAGTTTCCCAGAAGAAATAATCCCTCATATTTTATTTGGATGGCCTTTGTAGGAACAGTCATTAATTTCAAGATGGAGTATGTTTTCCGCTGTTTGGTTTGTTTAAAAAACTGTGAAAAAGTATTTGTAAAAATATCTAAAAACACACTGAAGAATGGCTCTGGGAATGAAAAGCCAGCCACGGGTGATACATTTAAATATCGATGGTATTCCTATTTAACCAACACTGTTTTAACATTCACATTAAATATTACATCAGTATTCAAAATTGACCAAAACTGGACTGCCTGAGGCACCATATTTTAAAAACAGAGAGAACAAAACAAACATGGTTGGACTCTGGTAGCTTTTAACAAGCTTTTATTTTTCGTTTTTGTATTGCAAGCCACATTTGCAAAGTATTTAAACCAACTAATGCTTTAATGGGAAGTTGTACAGTACAAGCTGGCCAAATAAATGTTAGAGAGATTCAGAGAGAGTTGCACTGAGAAAGAAACTAAGGGAAATAAGAGCTGATGAGATGCAGAAGAGCTTTTTGTGGTAGCTCTTAATTGTTTGTGATATTGCTGCTCTGGTAAATAACTTGTGTGGTTGCACTGACTGTAAGCCACTTTAGATGAGAGCTTCAGTGAAGTGCCTTAAAGATGTAGTCTACGATTCTAATCCAAAACAGTTTTTGTCAAATTCAGTGAATATCTCCTCACGGTCCGTTAGCTTTCCGTTCTGTGTGTGCACTGAAAAAAACAGTTCGGTGTTCGCGCTCAGCCCAGGCTCTGTAAACGGGAAAAAAAACAGAGCGACTCAGGTAGAGCCACCAACCCAGGTCGTCAAATACGGACGCTTTAGCTGCGTTTCCACTAAACACTTCGGTATGATATGTCACAACTTGTGCTCGTGCACAGGACAAATTAATGCTGTGCGTTACTCGTGCAAGTTCGAAGGAGCACTGAAGGGTGGGGTGTATTTGTTTACCTGTTGAGTTCAAATATCAACAAGCTTTCTCCAGAATCATAGACTACACCTTTAAACATTTTAATTGGGGTAGGCCATAGCAAAAAAAACGCGAGTTCATAACTTGAGGTCAACTGGTGCAGAGTTTGGCTTAAAGACATGAGTCAGCATTTTGCGAAGTAGGCTTATTTACTTTCTTGCCTAGAGTTAGATGAGGAGATCGATACCACTGTCATGTCTATGCGTTAACTATGGACCTGGAGCACAGAAGCAATTTGCTTAGCTTAGCATAAGGACTGGAAACAGGGGCAAACAGCTACTGTAGCCTGGCTCTCTGCAAAGTTCAAAAACACACCTACCAACACCTCTAAAGCTCACTAATTAACAAGTTATATATCATTTGTTTAATCCGAAACAATGACATGTAAAAATGACAATATTTGGTTTTGGAGAATTATGCGCTGTAACTATTGGTGAACAAAAACCAGTCTTTCGGAGTCTTGACATCTTAGTAAGGTTGGCAGGCAACTAGCAGAGACACTGCTTGATGTGTGGGTGGTTTGGTCATGAAATAATTATTCCACATAAACCCCCCACACCCCAAAAAAACCACAAATTGTCTATTTTACATGTTCACAGGCTGATATGATCTTCTCATCTATATCTCATGTAAGAAAAAAAACAACAACATATTTTCTAAAATGTAGAACTATTCCTAAACATGTTTATTGTTAGATAATAAGACATTTAAGAAACTTGTTAATTTATAGACTGCTTAAGAACGTTAATAAAAGCCTTATGAGTTTCTTATAATTTATATAATTATAATAATAATAGCATTACAAAAATCATTTATTGAGTCTTACTTACTTACCTATTATGTCATTGTTAAGCAGCTACCAGATCTAAAGCGAGAAACATGCCTTATTGAGGTTAATAAATGCTTTATTATGCACTTATCAAAAGTTTTTTTTTAGATTTTTTATTTATACCTTTATTAGACAGCGACAGTGAAGTGAGACTGGAAATGGGGGAACAGAGTTGATAAAATGTGAATAAAAAGTTACATGTAAATACAATGTTTTCGCAGTGAAGCATAAAAACACACCTCAAGAGAGCTCTTTTGAAAAATTGTTTTTCTTTTCACTTTTCATCACTTTCACATAAATGGCAATCACATGTGCCTCCGTAGCCAAATGGTTACAGCGCATTTCCAGTCTCTCTTCACTGTCGCTGTCTAATAAAGGTATAAAATGCCAAATTAATAATAATAAGGCATTGTTCTCGCTTTAGATCCGGTAGCTGCAAAAAGCATAGTTAACTGTTAGTAAGTGCATAATAAAATATGTATTAATCTTAATAAAGCAACAAAAAAGCTTAGTAAAGGTTTAACAATGACATAATAGGTAAGTTAGTAAGACTCAATAAATTATTTTTGTAATTCTGTTATAAACAATTATACAAAACTCATTAGGCTTTTATTAACATTCTCAAGCAGTCTATAAATTGTTAACAAGTTTCTTATAAGTGCTTATAAATGTCTTATAACCTAACAATAAATGTGTTTATGATGCTATTGTTAATACTTACATAGTTTTAAGACATAATAATGTTAATAAGCATCTTATAGGACTTATAAGGGCCTTATTACCTATTAACTAATGCTTATTACAAGGACCTTAATATAAAGTGTTACCGCATTTGGTAACTTTTCTTTTGAAAAGAGCTAAATACATTCATCTTTACTTACTGATTCCCATACCATCCCCACCCTCTGGGAAAATAAATTCCATCCTTACACCTGTTCCTGAAATACCTTGCTGCAAGACAAACAGTGATTACCACCCTATTGCATTAACGACAGCCGTCATTACAAAATGTTTTGAGAGGATTATGGTGTCCTTTCTTAAGGCAGAGGTTAAATCAGGTCTTGATTCTCTTCACTTTGCATATAGAGTAGGCGTCGGCATGGTACAGAAGTCACTATGAACAGTGTCACACTTGGGCCTGTTTAGATTTTGTTCATTTTAGTTCAGCATTGATTTCTAGATAGTCCTGCATACTGATTCAGAAACTGAAGCAGATGCACCATTTGTTTTGTTATGGTCTAAAGACAAATTCTTGCTTTCTACAATTTCTGCCCATGGCAAATATACTGTGGTTAAATTAGGCATCAAAAAGTCTTGGTTAAGGTTAGGGAAAGTCTGTGGTTATCGTTAATAAAAAAGTAAACATTGAGTGTGGGTCTGTTATGTCCCCACGTAATTCCTGGGGAAATTATCTTAACTCACTTACTAGCTTGTTCAGAGCACTCCATTAGGTGCTCTTCTTGGTTGTGTTGGCTCCTCAGGTCTTCTTCACATTGTACACTAATGATTGCCTTCCTTGGAGCATTGTTACTCTCAGACATTCTCAGACAATGCTGCCATTCTTGGCCTAATGTATAAAGCTCTACCATAGCTTACTTCAATATGGGGGACCACTTGTCAGTGGTCCTCTCCCTTCAAAACATTTCAGGTCAGGTTGCCTAAGTGCTCTGGGTGCATTCTGATAATACTCTTAGCTGGAGGGTACATTTTGAACGTCACTGCTCCATATACAGAGAATACACAGACTTAGGCTCTGTGGTTTCTATTTTACTATGCAGTGCTAGAAAGTGCTATTAGGTATGGAATTACTGGATGGTATGGAAACTTGACTAGATGGCTCACCTATGAAAATTATTGCTTTAGCTCGTACTTATGCAGTCTCTTACCAGAAAGGCTCTGAAAAAAGTGTCTAACTCAACTCATGTTCTTCATACAGTCTTAGCTTTTGGCTAAATTGCTATAAATATAGATTTCTGCCTACATGTATGAGAACATTACATGCCAGTAAGTAAAATGGGCATGCATAGATTGTTTGAATGATTGTAGGACAAAGTACTGAGATGATGGATGTGTTGCATGTTGATAAAGCTCAATTATTGTATGTCTTTTTTTAATGTGAAACTATGGTGCAGAGCCCAAGACAAATTTCTTTAAGGGGTCAAATATAACATAGTTTCTATCCTATGTTGTCTGTGAGAGTATGCTCAGTTCACAAGGAGAGCCACACCACTGGTATCCACATTCAAAAGAGGAAGTTTAGTGTAGAAAGGATTGCAGAATTACAGATTTTTTTTCATACAGAATCCCAGTCGCATTTTAAACCTCATAAAAACATCTTCCTGTAAAATCTGTAAATCTCAAGGAGGGAAAAAAAAGTATGTTTCCAAACATACATATGTTTCTCAGGATGGAACGGTAGCTCAACAGTCAAATCAAATTCAAATGTGTGCATCCATATATTTTTATGTCTAGTGTATTTATATGTGTGTTCGAGGTTACGGACTTTGCCCTTTGTATGAAAATGGCCTTGCAGCAATGGCAGACAGCACAATACATAATGACGGTAAATTGTGACAGTAAAAGATACAGAAGCATAAACAAAACAGCATTAATTAAAACCATAAAAGAGCAGCCAATTGAATGTCCTGGAAAGTAGAGAATCCATAAGTTACGGTGTGTGTGTTTGTGTGTGTATGTGTGTGTGTGTGTGTGTGTGTGTGTGTGTATGCACCCATCTGTTGTGCGGCTACCAGTATCCATGGAGACCCGAGAAACACAGAGGAACCACTGTACAATGTCCTGCTGGCTGCACACAGCTAATACCCAATCTTGTGCATTTGCGTGTGTGTGTCTGAATCTTGGCATCCACCTACGACTGGAAGTAAGCAAGCATGCTTTTGTGGCTTTGGGTGAGCATATAGTGCGTGAGTGTATGTCTGTACACATTTGTGTATGTTTGTGCATGTACACACACCATGCGACTTAACTGCCAAATTCATTAAATTTGCATTATTCAGCCGGATTAGAAAATGCGCCCTCCCTCCTGTGAAGAGATGAAAAGATGAGTACCGCGAAATAGTAAGACAATGTGAAATGTGCATAAAAAATGAAGAGCTGCGGACAACAGTGACTTGAATTTTAGGCAAGCAGGCTTATAACCAGAAGGCTGATGATTTGACTTCCACACATTTTTACCAACAACTCTCAAAACTGTATACATGAAGTGTACAAGTCATTATACTCAGCTTTGTGTCAGTCACCTGACAGCCATGGGAAGAAGTGAAATCTTCTCTGGGAAATATACGTATAACATGCGTATTATACAAACTTCGCTGGCTGGACAACATTTAATTTTTAAGTTGTAATCTCAAAGATTTTCATTTCATCGTCTTTCACGGCACCTATGGCAATAATCGGTAATTGCAGGTGTGTTTTGCACCTCACTTAAGTTTCAGTTTCGCTTTCATCGTCTGTAGTCATCGATCTTTTCTTTGTTTTTTTGGCCATAATAACGTTTTACTCACAACGCCAGCAGACACTGAAAACAACAGTACACCGCTTCACACACAGGTGAGTTGAGAGTCTTTTGCCTTGTTAAAAGCCTAACTCTGCGCCGGTCATGATTTTTCCGGGAAAGTTCCTCCCGACACCCGGGTCGTAATATTGCAAATGCAAGGGCTTTCATCAGTGGGCCATAGGCTCAGTCACCATCGTGTTGCATCATTCGGTGATAGATAGTGACTTAACAGACGTTTATTTAAATTAGAATCTTCGAGATTATATCTTTAAGCTAGGTTTGACACTTTGTTTGTATTTTAGATGATGACAAAAAACTGTCATCATTAACTATGATTATTTACTGCATTAGCAATAAATTAACATAATATGCAGCGGACAGGATTGTGCAGCCCAGTAACCCTACAGATTACATCCATATTGGATATTTCCGCACCTCAAGATGTTACGTCCGGTGCCAGCATTCAATACCAGTGCAGGAAAGTAATGTGCCCTTTATGTATTGAGACAGAAAATAAGAGCGTGGAGGTAAAGGTGGTGGACGGGCTTGTAACAAGTCTGACCTCCATGCAGAAGACCAGAATTCACATCCCGTCACAGACCTGCTAATGTTTACCACGATCTTTCCACAATCTTAACTAAGTGCTTTAGTTGCCTAAAGGCTTGTCTGCAGGAGGTGTTTCAGCTCGTTCGTCAGTTGCAAGCACATCTGACAAAACAGATGCACCTCTGTTTTGATCAAGATAGCTGTCTACACCGGCTGCTTGACTGTTTGCGTTTTGCTCATGCTATATGTGTTTAACCATGATCCGATACGGATGACCAACATCATGTCTAGGCACGTGCTGCTTTAGCTACGCAGCCTGTGTATATTTTGGAACCCTAACCATACGTCCACCATAAATTATTTGTCCATAGTTGCCACACGCAGATATTGTAGAAAACAAGTATTTTAAAAACATTGGCATCGGACGTTCATAGATATTGTCTGTAAATGTAATCGGGGGTTTTGCAGAATCGGTCCAATGTTGTCCACTTGTTTAGTGCTAGGGTTGGGTTGTGTTGTGGCAGGTCATGTTACGTTCAGTGCTCTCATGTGAGAGCAGGGATGCTTATGAAGATTTGTATGTTCAAATATTTGAAAAGTTGTCAGCAGTAATGTAAAGTATAATACCTGTTGCTGTTGCATGCATGTGGTCCTTTGGGTCCAGTTTGGCGTGGAACTCTCACTCCTCCTGTAATTACTTAGTGTATCTTTGTATGCATATTTGTTTGCATGTTAAGTAAGATTTTGTTCAGAGTCGTTTTGTCTGGTCAAATAAGATTGTGCTCACAGTCAAATAGCTTGTTGGGTTTTTCTTCTAAAACGACAGTCGGCAGTAAGCAGATGAAAGCAGTCAAATAAAGGGACTCCACTTCTACACCCACCCTCTTAGATCAACTTACTTACTTAATTGGTTTATGAGAAATGTGCTTGTCATGATTAAAAACATAAAATACAAATTTATTCTTTGTTAAAAAGTTCATCAAATTGAGGACAGGTGCTTATCCAGGTCACATGGTGGAAGAAGTAAAAGAGTCATGAAAAAGAGCAAGAAAACAGCAAAGACAAGAATCAAGGCAAGAGAAAAAAGTAAAGCGAATCAGAATACAAGAAAAGGGAATTCAAACAGGAAAATATGTGACAGTAGAGATGAAAAGAGAAAGAAAAGCAAGCAAATCAACGAAGAATACACAGGAAAAATGACAGAAAATCAAAGTGAGAAATATGGAGAAGATGGGTGAGGAGAAAGAGGAGAAGACAGGGAGGGAGGGAGGGAGGGAAACAGGAGGCTCCAGATGGAAGGTTTGCCTTGCCGGGGCGGGTTGCCGAGGAAGTCATTAAGCAGCCATTTCATCTGCGTCTGCTTGGCTAGCGAGGAATCTAATTGCATCTGAGGAGAGGAGAGGAGAAATGCCAAAGTACATTTAGATCAAAGATAGAAGACACCAGAGAGCCTGTAGTCACCAG
>NTHP01000256.1:808364-820034 GCA_003416845.1 Oplegnathus fasciatus
GCTCGCTTTCTTGCTTTCCTCCCTTCTATCCCTCTCTCTTTCTCCCCCTTTTTTCCTCCCCCTCTCTACCCAATCTTTCTCAGTTTTTCCCTCATTTTCTAATTTTCTTTAACATTCTTCATGCTTTGACTTCTCCACTTTATTTTTGCTACTCCCTCCAATCCCTTCCAACCCCACCTCTTTCGCAGTACTGGAGACTGTGTGGGTGGTGCATTGTGGGATTTTTTTTCTGGCTCATATTCCCCCTAATGGCTCTAAAAAGTGTCACACATCACAGTCATTAGGAATACAAGTGATTCTTTATTTTACACACTCCAAAGAGCTAAGAAACCGTAACACTCCCTCTCACCCTCCCTCTCACCCTTCCTTTCCTCTGTTCACATCCATCTTTTTTTTTTACGCTTTCTCTTTTCCTCTCACATCCCTTCATTTCTGTCTCTCCCAGCCTATTTTTCCTTTCAATTCCCAGTGTTAGCTGTCTTTATTTGGGTGCTGCTGATTATGTGCCACGGGAGAAAAAATGCTGTATTTTGTGTTTGTGTGTTAGTTTGCTGGCGAGGTTTGTTGTTTCAATTATGTGTGTGTGTGTGTGGTGTCAGAGTGTGCGGGTTGATGTGAGATATGGTGTGTTGTTAGGGTCTCTCTACTTATCTTTTCCCCTTTGCTACAAGGTGTCTGTCTCAAAATGTTGATTAGTTGAGAAGTTTCTAAGCAGTAAAGGCAATTAGAGGCAGCTTGTTGTTAATTTAAGACGGCTCAAATGCGGAGAGTGTGTGTTACTTTGTGTGTGCTTTTTTCCTTGCGTGTGTGTGCGCCTATGTGTGTATGAACGAGAACTTGCAGTAATTGCTTTGTGCGGGATTGGCCTTCCACTTTCACCCTAAAAAGAGAAATTGCTTCTTGCTTTTAACCACTAGAGAGGGGAGTTGGTGGATGGGGATGTTAGAGCGTTGGGGGAAGGGAGGGGGGGTTTATTGTGTCCAAAATGATTTCAGCCTCTCCTTAGGAACCATTAGAACCATTTATTCATTGGAGTGGCACAGCCAGAGTGCAGTAGTATTTTCGCAAAAATGCAACAAGTGGAACTTCTGCAGTGGCATCTAGCTCAGCACAAACAAAGCTGTGTAGAGGAGTTTAGATCTAAACATCACTTTGTAATACTAAACTACTGTTGCAACTACAGTACATCTGCACTGAAAGCAACACAATCAACAAATCATAGCATGTCTGTTCATTTCCTGTTGAGCTGAATGATAAGGGAAACTCAGCCAATCTATCGTCAAGGCTCGTCAGCTATGAAAAATTGGTCACAGCTGCACTTTTCATGGTTATCATCCGAAAACAGCTTGATTTCACATTGGATTTTATCTGCTTCCTTATTTACCTACCGATGTCAGTATGTTTCATGGACAACACTTTCACCTGACAAAGACAAAAAACAAATGAGAAAAATGATTAAGAAAATTATTTAAATTCAAGAGACCATGCAAAAGTAGGGGAAAAAAACATCACCAGGAAAATGCAGCTTATTCTGCTTGTTGGAAATGTAACTCAAAGACCACAAATGCAATCACGGTAAATGGTTGTCCAAATAGAATTGCCCTCCCGTCGCTGCTCATTTAGTGAACAAACATAAAAGGATTTCTGTGAGAAAACAAAATGAGGATTTACTCTGTAACTTGGAAAAAACACAAAGAATGATTAAAAAAAAAAAAATTTAAAAAAAAGTAGGTTAAGGTATGGTACTAGTGGTCGACCGATATGGGTTTTTCAAAGGCCGATGCCGATATTTAGAGAACAGGGTGGCCGATAGCCGATTTATAATGCCGATATCATGTTGTTGCTTTTTTTTTGCGTCTGATAAAATACAACAATTTAATAACTTTATGTAACGTGCTCAACAACGGCAGACCACAGGCTCACCAATAATAAAAGGCTTCACAGTTACATTTGCTTACAGTCCCACAACCATCCCAAATGGCAAATCTGAGAAATGTTGAAATAAATCTGAAATATGTCCTGAACTACCCAAAAGACCCATTTCAACTGTAAAGTACTGCAAAAATGTTGTATACACAGTTCTGAGCTCCATGAACCTAACTTTACGATTGACACAGGAACAACGACATGCCTGGGTTGTTTGTCACTAAGTCTGTTGCTGGTTTGCATTCCTGGCTTGTGGTTATCTGATAATAATAATAATTATAATAAGTAATATTATAGGATTACAATATTAAGACAGCTATCCTGTCCAGTGTTATTTAGCTATTATAGGGTCTATGGAAATTAGTTGTTGCCATTTAAATCTCTATGGAACTTGTCTTTTGTGTTATTTAGTGAGCTAGTGATTGTTCATGTCATGTAACTAGCTAAGTAGCTCGCAAGCTAACTAGCTTCATGCTAGATGACTAGCGTAATAGCAGAAATGAGCTCAAAGTCTACCTTGCGTTCTTTGTCTGCAAACAGCTGCGGACGGGCACGCAGTTCCATTCATACTACAATTGAGGGTCCACGTCGGTCTAAATGTCTTCTTTCAAAGACGAATTATATAAACTAGTGCAGTGCCATCTGAAAACGTGCCAGTTTGTAACGGGCTGATTGCTTGTCCTCCGAGATTGCTGCTTGCAGCTTCCTGGAGAACCGACCAAGGGGGAAATTTATGAGATATTTATTTAGATGTGGGTAACGGCGGATTTCCTCGCACAACATTTCTTCAAAACAAGCATCCATTTGTTATCTGAAGCATGCACAATCGGCGCGCTTGCTATGTACAGTCCGCGCAGTCACAAACTTTGGGCTGCACACGGATGGTCACAAAGTGGACCCTCACTGACACGTAGACCCGGAAAGTATGAATTGGCTTGTAGAATGGCGAAATTGACACAAGGGGGAGTGCTAGCATCGCTCCACAGCCGCCACACTGACAAGGCTGCCTGTGTGTGCAGATATGTTTTGTTTAATCGGCCTCGTGAGTGGAGGCATCGGCCGATGCCGATTATGTCAAAATGGCATTAATTGGCCCGATTAATGGGCCGACCAATTAATCGGTCGACCACTATATGGTACGGTAAGAAAGATGGTGGTAACTGTTACTAAAAAGGCAAACATTAATTACAGGACTGTGACGGGATGCAAATCCTTGTCTCCTGCATGAAAGTCGGAGTCACACACTCATTCACCACAATTCTTATTCAAATATTCACATTTCATTGTACCTGGGAGCCTAATTATTAGCTTTGAGTACTAATTACTAAAGTCAATATGTCAAAGGAAAATTTCTTGGCACACTTGACTTTGAGATCACCAACAACAGCCCTGCTGCTCACATTGACTGTTTAGAACATCTCCATTAATTTTCTCATTGACCTACATTGGAAAACAATCATGAAATATTAATCAGAGTCTGAATCAGTGCACCACTTTACCAACAGGAATTTGTTTTTAATGACATAGATGCAAAGACACATGGCACAAGGACGTAACAACTTAATATTCATTAAAAAAGGACAATGTACTGAAATAAAACTCTATACAGGGTAGTGTACATTCACTATTGTATTGCTATGGATCTGCAGCCAGAAAGGCAGACAGAGAAAACTGCAGGTGATGTTCAGGAATCCTAACATCATCATACGGGGCTCCATTTTTCATTAAATGTTATTTTTTTTGCTGATGATACGCACGTATTTGCATATAAAGCCCAATTATATATGCAGTCTTTGTTCCCTAAAGAATACATAGCTGACATTAAAATGCAGGATGAATCTGTAAAAATTTGCTAATTTCAATCTTTTTCTGGCATGTAAAAACTAATGTGTTCATGAACAGCTGTAGTTCCTAAATGGGGGACATGCCACCCCTGTGGGAACGCAGAGTCACTGTAGGTAGTGAAACTAAAGTTGAATAAAGCTTTTTCACAGCAGACATTTTGACTTGTCAAACACTGGTGTTATTAATAACATTATTAATTGCTGCATTGTACTGCAGTAATTGTTGGAAGGGAGCCATGCTCGTTAATGTCACTACTTTCACTGGTAATTTTATCCAAAATGCTGTGAAAAAGGTTTATGTATTTGATTCATTTGAGTGATAATAAAACATAATGATATGACTGTGATGTTAGCAAAGCCATCAAAATTCAGGTGAGTATTTGAAGAATAAGATGAACAGATGATTTTTGACAAGGAAGAAAAGACAAATTGTTGATGCTCATTAAGAAAACACATTAATTTTTTTGCTTCCATGCGAGGGGCTGACAGAATGTTTTTCAAGTCTTATTCATATTTTGTGTGAATATATTTTTCACTACATTCATTTAGCACGTTTTCCATTAGATTTGCATCATTAGCTCAATGTGTGTTTTATAATCCAACTATATTAATCCCAACTGTAGCTTTTTGTATTAAAAGCCATTTAAAAAACTATTAATTTTTCAAAAAAGGTGTTTGAGAATTGATTTTTCATTCGAGAACATCCCTGAACTCATGACAGAATGCAAAAAGCCAAAAATGTCAAATGTAATATATTAAGAACAGAAGGCTCCTCACACTTAGGTCCAATGCATGTCTTTAATAATAAAGCCGAGGTTTCGATCACGAGACAATCCTCAGGGCAAATATTTTACAAAAGAGAATCCCAGAACTTATATTGACTCTAAATGGAGCCTATCTGTGCTTTGTTTTTTGTACACAGAATTCACTTTTCTGAAATAAACTGGATTAAACTCATTCTAAAAACAAAACTGTCCATACTGTAAGACAAAGAACAAAGGTGATGATGAAGTCTCTTTATCTTAGTGCCTGCTGACTGTGACTGAACTGAGGTGGATAATCAGGAACTAATGTGTCAGAGGAAAGAACAAAGAAGTGAGTGTGAGTGTGTGACTGTGTGGAAATTAGAGAGAGAAAGACAGTCTTGGAATGTACGTATGTGTGTGTGTGTGTGTGTGTGTGCAACTGTGCTAGTGAGAAAGCCTGAAAATGGCTAACAAACCCGAGAGAGGTGTTGTCTTCCCCTGTAAAATCAGGTTAACACATTATGCTGCAGGGAGACAGAGATCAACCTCCCAGCGTTGCAGAATTCAAACAACAGTTGCTCGTTAACACACTCAACACAACACGTTGTTCACTGTGATTACAGGCACGATGCAGGTGGAGAGTAGAGTAGCATCACTCGAGGGAGGGGTGGCTCAAATGAAGCAGAGAGGGAGAATGCAAAAAGGGTGAGAACGTGTGCAGGTGTGGATAAGAGAGAGAGATGGCTGGAGAGGGGAAATAGGGTGGGTGAAAATCAGAAAGCGTGTACAAGTGTATATACCAGACGAAAAATGACAGAACAGGAGTGGAGGAGGGAGAGGAGGCGAACACATGTGATAACCAAACTCTTCCACCTGTGAAATAATAAAAGATATGCTGGCTTATCATTTTCCCTCTCCTTTTTCCCTCCTCTTCGTCTCTTTTGTTCCATTCTTCCTACGGAGTGTTGCTGGGAGGCAGAGGAACGGTGCTTTAATGTGGCTCCTATCAGTTAGTGCTATGATGTCTTTGTCCTTTTTACCTTCTATTCTATCTCCCTGTCCCACTTTGTCACACCGAATATTAACTTCTGAAAAAAGTTCATCCAACTTATTGAGAAAGTTAAGGGGAAAATCAAGGACTAAAACTCAAATCTAGTATGAAAAAATATTTTTTGCAGGTAGTTCTTAAGATAAAAAATAGCAGTTAATGGCGATGATGTGGAGGAACAAATCGGGGCGTAAAAACATTTAATGGCTGTTATACCATATGACTATAAAAAGTTTTCTTTTTGGTTCAAAATTAGGTTCAGTACGTATATAATTGTGCAGATTGCACACATTTCTAATAAGTGTGTTTCCATTCTTAGTGGGAACGCTGGAAATTTTAAAAAAAGCCTCAATATCGCAAAAAAGTTTTTAGCCTTGGATGAGGTGGCAAATTTGGTGCTTTGTTTTTACGAGCTAGCCATTATACCAGCTGTCTGAAGCTATGTGTTACAAATTCAACATTCTAAGTAACTGTTAATTTACTGTTGAGCTAAGGTATATTTTACTCTTTTAACTTTTACTCTTGTGGAGAAAAGAGAGTACAATATGTGCATAATTACTAGCTTCATTACTGCCTTGTACTTCCAATGGGGAGTCAATGCTGATCTTTCATCAGTGATACTTTTTCCTGGCATAAGGACAATGTAACTAATTTGGCAGTTGGTCTATACTTTTAGAAATCCATGATGAAAAACTAGGAGAGTTTTTCATCATTTTTACATTACCTTTGGTCTGACTTTTATTTATGGTGTGTAACAGAGGTGCAGCTTCCAGGTTCAGTCTTAGGCTTCATTTTGTTCTCTCAGCCAGGAAGTGCTGAAAGCAAGTGTATCATAAAATATCACGTAGAGTGTCAAGTGAAATATTCAGCAAGACTCAAATGGTTGCTAACTACAGCTACATAAGGAATGAACAGGGCACACGACTGCCATGGAAAATAGCTGCCATGGAACATGGCAAGGACTAATTACCATCTGTTAACAAAACTGTCCTGGAGAATGGAGGACCAAGAGAATTACATTGACATTTCTCTTGGAAATATTATTTGCCCCCCACCGCAGTTGACAAAAAACAGCTCACCATTTTCTCCACATAGATCCCTGGTTCTTCCATAGGATGTTTGTTAACTGTAAAATTGTATAAATGTAACATTCTTTCATTGTATTTAATTCAGTTCATTTATTTATTTATTGTCTGACATTACTTGTTGCATTACATTTTTTATATTTTTAAAAGATACTGTTTGTAATACACTTTATGGATGTCATCCATAAAAGTTCTGTGATAGAAGCTATTTGTAGCTCCAGGTCTGTAGAAATGGTTTATTTCCATACGCTCAATACAGACAGGCTTTACTTTTGCTCCATTCCCAAGATTATATGCTAGGAAACTGCAAGTTATCTTCTCAGCCTTTGAAAGATCCAAGGAGTAGCTTGGAAACAAGCCGAGTCAGACTTTTAAACTAATTTCCACTTTGTAATATTTCAGAAAGAAAATCATTGTACCTGCAGTAGAAGATGCAGGATAGATGGCAGATTAATCCATAAAGTTCCACTTCTACAATTACTACCGCTGTGTAAAATCTTTTTTAGGAAATTGGTAATATATGGCTTTATGGCCGAAACATTACTTGCTGGTGTAACACTTCTTTTAATACATATATGACAACCTTTTCTTTTAGAGTGTACAACTTCCTCGGTGTAGCAGTTCTTTTTCTCCCCTCTCTTGACAGCACTGCCATCGTTTCTGTGACACACACTGTATATTTTAATACTAATCCCCGCATACCATCAAAGAGAGAAGGAGGTGTGATTGTTACAGTAATCCCCCGGGATCCTTAATGGGCGAAAGTGAATGAGAGCGGAGGATTAGGGGGCTGTGACGGCCAATATATTCCGTAATTAGCCAGTTAACAGCCTCAGCGATGGCAGGATTACCCGGGTCTTAGCTGAAAACTTGACAGAGGCTACACATGACTGACAGATTGCAAAGAGCTGGTGGGGAGGGAGCCGGTAAATGCAAGGGGGGAAAGAAAAAAGAAGCAGAGAGAAAGAGAAGGGCAATGGAGTGAGAAATTAGAGAAAGAATGAACGTTTTGCCATAGTTAAACTTGTCATTTAGCCAGGATGTTTGAGGTTTCAGCAACTTAGCTGATATGTCTCTCAATTGTGGCTGAGAGAGAGGCTCGAGAGACTGCATCTATGTGATGGTCTGTGCAAAAAAAATTCTTGTAGTTATAGATGGAACTGTTCTGCAGGAAGGTCTGAATTACTGTAATGAGGCATGAAGTACTCTTATGGACAAAGTGAAAAACCTTGTAAACTGGATTGGGTGTTTCTGGGTAAAACACCTAAGAAAAATGACATTTGTTAAAACGCCTATAATGGCCTAAATTTACGTTCACCTGACAAGGACCTCTAGTGGTCGTGGGAATTATGACTTGTCTGTGTAAGTTGCCACGCTACCACACTGATCTTACCCCAACCTCAACCAAATAGTTTTGTGCCTAAACCTAACCCAAACAATAGCAGTAGCAGATAAAAAAAACAAAACATTTATCAGTCAGCGATTTTGGAAGGCGCTGACAAACAAAATGTCGTCTTATGATAAGGGCATCAGATCACAAAATATCATATGTGTTGTCTTGGATGCTAATGACCAGCAACACTCAGTCACTCAGCTCTACCGGAAAAGTATGAATTACAGTAGAGGTGACTTGATGCTCATGTTGGTTGTAGTTTGAATGTATACATAGTGGCCACTTTATTAAGTACACCTGTACAATCAAGTGCAATAACATCAATCTTTACAAAGCTCATAATGTTCATAATTTTTGTTGACATTGTCAGAAACAAGTAAATTCAATTAATGATCTCAATATCCTAAGTGACCCTATAATCAGGGTTATTTAGGATATTAAGATTATCATAAAAGTAGACTTTATGGCAGAACAGTTGCATTAGATTGCATTAGACTGTAAAGGTGTACCTAATAAAGTGGCCACTGAGTGTATCCTGTGGTTCGATAAAGTCAAGTCAGGTCACCCAAAATTTAAAATCTGTTTCAGAGTTTACTATAGGTGCAGCAAACCACACCCTCTGTCCGTAAACCATCAGTTTGATGTTTATTTGAGTAGCATACATATTTTAGAGGGGAACATATTGTCACAGCAGCACCGTTGGCTTAGCTTCACTTGACCAGCCTGCTGTTTACAGGCATGCCAATTCATACTTCAGACAAAAACATGATGGTAGAAAAAACACAGGTGATCTTTTATCAAATACACAGAACAATCAGCTTTTGAGTGTGTTCTCATGCAAAAAAATCTTGTTTAACTTTTTGTAGAAAACTTCTGCGTCCGTGTTTTAGCAGGTTTTGTCTCTTTTGTGATTTATGCTTTAGTTTTTCTTGAGATGATTCATGAAGGCATATGTATAAAGTGAAGTAAGTTCCATATTGTTGCCTTATCAACTGTTGGTACAAATCTCTAATGCCATATGACTTTTCTTAAAATGTATGTAAATAATAATACTGTTTCAATACTGTTTCAGCTTCTGTCTTGAAGGTGAATGGGAGTAAAGTTTGAGTTTGTACTTCTGTGTGTGTACTGTGAACCTGTGTAAACATCCTGCAGCATTTGGAAAATATATTATTTACGTTATATATAATATAGCATGTCTGTTCCGAAGAGAAGTTCTCCCTTAACTACACAATGCCTCTGCAGTTACTGCCATTAATGCTGATACTGTATGGTAACCTTGGATGAGGAATTGTGATGCCACAGACCATGAGTGTTAGTCAAGGCCATTTTAGTCCATTCATGAAGTCAATGGCACTTAATGTGTATCACATCTTTCATGATTTTACATGATTTTTTTCCTTTAGAAGTGAAGCAAAAGAGCAGAAAAACTGCAGTAAGCATCCAATAAAGCTGTGACTTCTAGATGTGTAAGATTCAAGCTGCAAGAAGCTAATTTCACACTTAGTCCGTGTTTTGGGGCAGCTCTTGAGAACACCCTGACAGGAGCTGTTGGTCAGAGGATTTTAGGTCTCTGGAAGTGAGATGTGGGGAATAATGGAGTTACGCTTTTGTCACATTTCTCTTGCTGGCAGGCCACCTCTGGGTTGTTCTAAATTTCTCAAGTTTTGGATGTCACTGTGTAGCCCATTTTTCTAACATGATTTTGTAACATGAATCATATTGAATATAATCCCTTACTACCCTCCTCAGAGGTGCTCCATCTAGCTATGTGCTCTTATTACTCTTCTGTATTTGCAACACCAACTCTTGCGGTCAGTCATCTTACCAAAGGCCTGCTGACTTAAAACGTCTTATCTAAAGGCTCTTTGCCAGATATAGACAAAGATCTGGATGGGGTTTCTAAACATTATAGGGATTTGAACTATGAGTGACATGAGCGACAGCTATACAATATATAATATGTGCAGACAAGACAAATCTTATGGGGTCTTTCCAAACGTCTCAAGAAAGAAATAAGTCAAGATGTCAAACACTAAGATGAATTTTTAGGAACAAAAATATACTAAATGAGTCAATACTAAGTGATGGAAGGAGTGTGCTTAGTGTATCATTGATTTAGTTTGGGAACTTTCCCAACCCTGCCTGCACTCACTATGATGAAGGAAAATATGACAAAATTGAACGACATAATTTGGCATATTTTCTGGGGACCCTCTGGGAGGCCTTGGACCTCCATTTGAGAGCTAGTACCCTGCCATCGCCAGCACCTGCTGTTTTTCTAATAAGCGCTCCTCCAAAGAGTGTTCCCTTGAACAGGCCCTTATTCTCTGTGGACCAATTAGAACTCTCCCCTGTCTGTTGTTTCCTGGTTCCACTAAAGTTCTGACCAATGACAGATGGCCAAACGCAAAAACAAGAGAAGAGAACAAGAGTACACTGGATGAAATAAAAAACAAAAAAAAAGCAACATGGGCATGCAACGATGTACAGAAAGCAAGTTGATTAAAATGTAGAAGAGACAAAAGAAAGAAAACCATAACCAGTCACAAAGAAGACTTGAACAGAGTCAACTATAGGAAAGAGAAGTGATTCAAAGAAAAGAGAGAGACCGCAAATTACCTTGTTATATATTACTATAAAACTACTATAAATATGCCTCATAAATATCTTTATGCGTCATGCTGAATAGCGTCATGTTTCTCTGATGTGACACATGCTGTCTATGTGATTAAGACACATTTCAACAGCGTTTTTCATGCTGGGTAAAGATATAATCACTATCCATCAGAAACTGACAGCTCAAAATCAAAACAAAAATGCTGCAAGAAGAACTATCTTCTGTTCAAAAAACATCTTTGACTCCAAAAAGTCCAATTTTCAGAAGCAAAAACAGAATAGTAAGATGTTGTTTCAAAATTCTGCAGTGCTGTTTGAATGTATCACATGTTCTTTGGAGACCCAAATTTGTTCAACCCATTACAGGACAACAAATGTTAAAATTAGAGTAACTACATAAACTGCTAAAACCTCACCATCTGTCTTATTTCCCCTCATGAGCGGTATCAGATACAGGAGGTCTTGGATTGTAGGGAATCTTTTCAGGTCTTTGCCCGGTGCTCATTATTATCCTAACTGTCTCCCAGAAGGGTGAGGTCATGTTGTTTAGGTTATCGCTTCTTTGCTTAATGATCTTTATTAAAAAATAAAATGAAAAAAAAAAAAGAAACTGTTTGATCTATGCAAACAGGAGTCATTTAGAAACTGAAACTTTTTAAGCTAATTGCTTCCATTGAGCCAGGTGAAAAACAAACTAAAAACAGAGAAGAGATTATTTCCAATTAGCTCCACTGAGGCAGGCAGTATCAGTCGAGTACAGATAGTTTCTCAGAGGTATTTGAAGGGACATCAGATTCCATGTTCGACCCAGATAAACTATATTCCGCTGTATGGGATGAATATAATGCCATATTTCGAAACTGAGTCATTGGCGGAGCAGTCTGTCCACCCACCTAACCCGGTAAATATGACATGATTGGACTGTAGCCTACTTCAGCAGGGAGCAAACAATACTTTAAGAAAAAATGCCCCTGCCACAAGGATCCTGGCTTTTTTTTTTTTTTTCCCC
>NTHP01000256.1:820308-837167 GCA_003416845.1 Oplegnathus fasciatus
TCCCCAGACCGTCTGTTTTGGAGTTTCAGAGCTTCAGACCAGAGCTGCCAGACAATGCTGCCAGAAATCACGTGACTCGCAAGCTCGCAACTGTGTGGGCAGATCTCTGAAAAGTGGGTGTTGTAAACTCAGCTCTGAAAGAACAGTCTGAAATACAAGTGCAAATGCACATCTGCAAAAGTTTCAAAATAAAGATTCGCCCTTTCAAAACTTTTTTCCCAACATATGCGCACCCGTTTTCAGATCACCATTTACAAGGCTTCAAACCTGGAAAACAAACTAATACACCAGGAGAACAGTGACAAATTTGAAACTCTGAAAACGTGTTGGAGAAACACTGTAAAAAGAGTGCTGCAGTTGTGAAGAAGAAAAACTCAAATACAAAATAATGTTTGCTGAGATTTTAATTTTTTTTCAGCCTATCAAAACATTATGCAAGCCTTCAAAACTTAGTTTCAATCTTACAAAACCTTTTTTTATTATTCAAGCTTTCAAACACTGAGTTTCAACCTTTTGTAGCCTTTTTTTTTAGTTTCAAAATATGGCATTATGTTCATCCCATACCTCTGAAGGACATAAAAACACAGTCTGTAATGTATAATTTTTGAACTCCTGGATCTGTTTTCCTGTTTTATTTGTGTCTGTCTGCCAAGATGACTGCCTGTCCTCTGAGCAATAGGCCAGAAGTACAGTATGTGTATGTTATGTGATATTGCACTGGAGGTTGTTAAACCATAGCAAACTCTACTTCCCTGCTACTCTACGACATCCCTTTTTAGTGTTGGAAAGTAAGTATATTTACTCAAGTACTGTACTTAAGTGCAGTTTTTAGGTTCTTGTACTTTACTTGAGTATTTTGAGTATGTTCTGCTACTTTTTACTTCTACTCCACTACGTTCTAGAGGCAATATATTGCACTTTTTACTCTTATTTTTTACTCTTACTTTTTACTTTTATTTGACAGCTACAGTTACTAGTTACTTTTCATATTAAAATTTTCATCCAAAAAATATGATGATCTTCTACAGTAAGATATGATGCGTTATCATAAGTTATCATAGATTAAAATATAAAAACTAATCAAAATAGCTCGATTTCGACAAGCCACAAATTTAATACGTCACTTACACATTAACTTGCATAATGAGGATGAGTATTACATTTTGCTGGTACTATGTGGAACATTTTGCATGCAGAACTAATTTTATATTGTTTTATTGGTACTTTTACTTTCACTATTGGGCTGTGACATTTCTGCTGGTGTAGGTGGTGCTCTTTTCTTTGTCTTTTCCTCTGTGTTGGCTTTTGCTGCTCATGATAATCCTTGAGTTCTTCTTCTACTTGTGCCTCAAAAGCACAAACGTATCACATCCTTTCTGTCAGATGATTTTTCCCAGGAAAGACCCACCAGAGATTTTAATAGAAAGTGCAAGAGCTTTCATGTAACGAAGTATCTTATTGTGTTTTATCACAGTTGACAAAAGAGAGTTCCAGCCTGGACATTTGTTCAAATGAAAATATCCCAGATTGCATCTTTAATATTTACTCTAGTGTTTAGTCTCAGTGTGTCTTCTCTGCTCCAGAGGTGAGGTTGTACCATGTGTCTGACTCTTCAAACAGTAGCTACCGCTGTGCCTTAGAGGAGCTGCAATCATGTAATCTGTTGCTTGACAAATATTTCAGTTGAGTGTATTCCACTCTCAGCCAGGTGTGCTGCCGCCTCTTTCTCTCTGTATGCAACAGAGGGAATGCTCTCCAGAAGTCACCTTGAATAAGAGCAGAAACCAGATGAGCAGAATTGAGACGGAGAGAGAAAAAAAAAGAGAGAGAGAGAGATGGGAGATAGAAAGATGGTGGTTGGAGGCAAGAGAAGGAAACCCGAGCAAGTGAGAAAATTGAGAGAATAAAATGCAACAAGGGCTGGGAGAAATTAAGAAGCAAATGGACGAGATAGGAAAGATGCAGGAAAGAAAGATGCAGATGGGAAGAGCATTGAGAGGGAAAGAGGGAGAATATGTTAGAGAGACAAAAAGCAGAACAAGGAAGCAAAAGGACTGAAAGCACAAGATGAGTATGAGCGATTTGCATCAGGACAGGTCTCTTGCAGGTAGGATAATGTCACTTATGAGAACACTGTCATGTCACACACACACCATATTAAACAGAGAAGACAGAAAGAGAGACAGAGGGAAGAAAGAAAAAAAAGCCAGAGAAAGAGAGTATTAATCCAGGGTGTCGAGGTACACATTTCTGTCACACAAAAATTAGGAAAGAAATGGAGAGAACAGCCCTTTGTTTACCAAATGAATAGTTATGGTCACTTTCCTCTTAATACGTAAAGTGATCAATGACTCAAAGACGTAACAAAAGACATAAAAAACTAAGAAAATGAACACCTCTATCCTAAGAATGCAATTTCCCTAAACAGCAGTAAAACAGTAACTCATATTTTAACCTTTTTAATACACCACACACACACACAGACTTTTTTATGAAATACAATGGAGCACAATGTTCAGTGTGCAATGTAATTCATACTCTCTTTGGGAAAGCATGAAGTACGAGGAAGGAAAATGAAAGAAATCTGGCGTGATGGGATGCAAACAAAATAACACTTCAAAGTAAACATCTTTTCAACATGTAAAGTGGTTTTCATTGGTTTTGAAATGGTATGTTTTGTGCAACAATTGCAGTTCGGCTCGGAAAATGAAAATGGAACGAGGGAGTGGAAAGTGAAAAGAAAAGGGATGAGTCATTTCCTGTACAATTGAATGCTCACCAAGGGAGGCTCTCAAGGGTCACGTGTAAAAACTGGTGTAGCCAAGCTAGCGCTACCACTAGCAAGCTAATCTGCTTGTATGTTTATGAGCATTTATTACACCAATATCTCATAGATCACACTGGCTGCGGGTTTGACGATTTTGCTTTATGAGTTTTTATTTTAAAAATGTTGCGACATCATAGCCATTCATTCCGAACAGAGCAGGTGGAAATCTCTTGCTGGGTGACAGACCCACACATTAAAGAATGTAAGGGAATACTCTGATAATACAACTGTAATACAGAAACTGGAACTTAAGAGTTGAGGGAGGGTTACTCCAGTAATTTAGTAGTGCACTTTCACAAAGTTGTGCAGGGGACATTAATAGAAGAAGGGTTTTTTTTTTCACTCTTCTTCTAGTATGGGTCTGGCGCCCAAAAACACTGGGTCCTACATTTCCCATAATGCAACGAAATAGCATCTTTTGTTAGACTTCCCCTGTGTGGTAAATGCCCATGTCTTTTAAACTCCACACCTCCGGTTTGTAAGGCACGCTGTTAAAAATGTGTTGTCCCCGAGCCCAAGCTGAAATAACCCTGATGACATCACTGTGACATCATGAGGTTTTTTTCGACACAGCTCCTCCAGAGTCACAGAAGACAATAAACCTCTGTTTTCACAGGCTGAGTGGGACTAACCATGACGAGTAAACTGAACTTCATGTGTAAAATCGGTGGAGTGTTCCTTTAAATGTGGTTTTCAAAATTTAGTTAACTAGATGTTTTGTTTGCATGAATATCCATAAAGGATAGGTTTGTAGGTTGGCTTGTTACATGTCTTTATTGAGTTTATTTCTTACATAATCATCATTTTTGCATTTGAAAAGATTTGTATTAATTACATTTGAATCAGTGTAATAAGATACAGCTACTGCTTTGTCAAACTAGGTAGATTTAAAAGCAAACCCTCATGTGTTTTTCCCTTTGCTGTGGAGTTTTATACATTTTTTTATTAATTTCTTTTGATTTATTAAAAGAACAGTTGTGTTGTGCACTTCTTCAGTGATTTCTTAAAAGTAGACAAGCTGGCAGTGCTTCAGAAAAGTAGCACTCTGCTGTCTCCATCTGTCATGTGACCCCCATGTTGCATGTAGCGGTCCCCCGAGAGTCCCGCTGCTCAACAAGCCTCTTGGCGGAAATAAGTTGGCCATGAATAATCCTAAGGAGCTTGTGCTTGTCCAGGGGAAGCTCCCACCTATGGTGAAAAAAAAGTGGAAACACACTGTAAGTAGTAATGTATCACATGGAGAATTTGTCCAAAAGTGGGAGAAATTAAGAAAAATCTTTATAACCAATCTTTCCATCCTTCTCTCTTTGTCTTTCTATCATCATATTCTTTCTATAGTTCTACCTGACTCTGTTCTCTTCCTCTATTTTATCCTTCTTCATCGTCCTCCATGTCTCCCTCTTCTCTTTCCCTCTATTTCATAAATAATCACTGAAATGGCAGCTCTCCCAGCTGTCTGCTCTTCACATCACCACTGTAAGTTAGATACACTGAAGGACAGCACATAGAGTACACAACGGGATACAAACAAATATGTACAGTTCCAGATGGCTGGAACACACACATAGCTTATGCATGTGTTAACTAAACACAAATATGCCATATACATGCATACAGTTTTACACACTTTCATATGCACGCACATACACGGTGCAATTGACGTCAGAAGATAAGAGCAGACACTCAGTTTTAAATAGATCCCAGATTGTGTGTCGTGCAATCATATTGCACAGTCCTGCAAATGATATGTCATATTCTTTTCAAAAACCAATTTCAATGTCATTTCTGATGATCTAGATAGGAGACAGAGGAGATAGATGGGAAATATAGGTGAGAGAGAGCGGAGTTGTCACGGAGGATATTTTTTAACCTATTAAATGATATCCTATTACAGTGGTGGTAGCCATTACAGAGGTCCCCATTCATGCATTCATCATGCTTCTATTCTTCACTTACTGAAAATAATTGCATAAATGTCACTCAATAGATGCAGATTGGTAAGGTGCAAGGCCAGGTGTAATCGGCCAAGTAGTTACCTGTTCCTTGAAACTTCTGACAGCTGAAAAGAGAGAAAATCTGAATTTTTCAAACAGCGGGTCTACTGCGGCAGTAGATGAAGCATACAGTACAAAGGAATTACCACACTGTATTCGGTATATTATTATGCATAACTATTAAACTACTATATATCCATTCACTGATCCATTCTATTCCTCCTTTTTTCTTGATTTCATCTCTTATGTTCTCTGCTCAGCATACACTGGGTGAAAGTAGGGGAGACAAATCAGCAGTCATCACAGGGTAGAATTACACTTACCAAAGTAAGAAGTGGAACTGAACTTTGAATTCTCATTACTTTTCGTGTGAGAAGTTTTAAACTACTATAATGATACTAAAACTATTGTGCACGTTTTTCAAAGAGGTTGAAACAATTTTTGGACATCTTTGTGGAAACCATGACTAAGCCTCAAGCCTCCGAATGAGTCTTTTGTGGCATTTATTGACTGAAACGCGGTGTTGAGTGCAGAGCTGCAATCTCAACCTCCATGGTGTGCCACTGAGTGGACAAACTTCATACTGTATGGCCTACACACATTGATTAAAAGCATAATTTTCCACAAGCCCACATAGCGTTGGCTCTCAGCTGTTAGCAATTTAAGACATATGTCCCCTTATGACATTCAGCATTTGGGGGGACGCATCATACTCTTAGGTTTGTATTTCGCTTGGAAAGTTGAAGCTAATCAACTCAGCTTGATAACTTTACCCACTAGACGTTCCTTTTCGTTCATGTCATTTCAACACCTGCTGAATCATTGGCACCCCCCTGGAAAACTAAACTCTGTAAAGATGTGCATGAATAACTAACCTAGTCCTGGTGCTGATGCAGACCACAAGATTTGATCACTAGCATTCTTTACTGTGCATTGTCACACTAGCGTATCTACAGTATCCTGTATTGTCCATGTGATATGTGTTGAGTACCAGTAGGTGGCCATGTTCATGATGTGCAATGTTCTAACTGTCTGTAGCCTGACACTGTTATTTACAAAAACATAGTCTCCCTGTTTTGTAAATGGAGCCCAGATGGTAACTTGTTGCATATTTTATTGTATGCAGCAGCTGATACTGTGAGCTCCAATATCTTTCATGGTAATTTATCATATGTAGAAAATACTCATTGAAAAATCATAGATGTAGGACATGCATGTGGGCTTGACATGTATCACAGCCAACTAAATACACAGTTGCTGTCTCTTGAGCTAATTTCTCATAGTGGTTCTAGAGAACATACAAGCTGTACTGACACCAGAGCAGGTTATAAAGTTATAAATTATATCCCACAGCTTTTATGCATAAAGTAAAATGGCTCATTATCACAGGGCCAGCGTTGAGCTAAGCAGTCCCTTAGGAAACATAGACTGGCTGTAGGAGCTGCAGCTGTCTCTTCTGTGTGTGTGTGTGTGTGTGTGTGTGTGTGTGTGTGTGTGTGTGTGTCATACAGTCCATTTGTTGCTTTGCTACAACTGGCTCAGCAGATTCCCATTCCATTAAACACCACATCCTGTCAAATACAATGATCAATAATACTGTGTAAAACAGGAGTGAGTAGAGGTGTGCATGTGTGTGTTTCTATACAGTGTGTGTGGGCAGGTGGGCAGGTGTGAATGGTGTGTGTGGTCAATTATTTGTGTGCCTGTGTGTATGTGTATGCCTGTGGGGCTGCACAACTGTGTCTTAATGAGGTTTACGGTGGATGTCTGTGGCTAAAGGTGTGCATGTGTGTGTATCTTCTCTGAGCAGGTTGAGGTATGTTTTGCTTTGGATGTTGAATACGAACACAAGGCACCAGGACATTTTGTAACTCACACACTTCTAACAAGAACAACAATTAATTTGGTCATTCATTTCTGCAATAGATTACCTTGTAGTCAAGGTGTGGTATTGGTTGACTATATACCTGGAGTCAACATGTTCCGTCCGGTCCTTTAAGTAAGGGCTGACTTTTTGCCTGCAGACATGATTGCTAATCCACAGACTCATTGTATATCCTAGATTTTATTATACTGATTAGTCTGTCTTTATTTACATGGGGGGGACAGATAATTAGAAACACCTTTCTGACACTGATGACAGAACTTATTGCAGATTTCTTATATTAGATTGTATAGGTGTAGCCAATCAGCTCCGTGCACTGTCACTGCCATACAATTTATATGAAAGATTTGGTCTTTTTGCCAATGCCAATATTTAAAGCTTAATTTGCAACACCAGTTACAAAAGCAGTCAGTCGTTCACATTTTGAGAAGAAGCTGATTGCGACAATTATAGCGAAAGAAGTTGAAAAACTCTTATATCTGTATCAGAGTGATTTTTTTCTTGAATGTAAAAACTGCACAGCCAAATGCGTGAATATCTCTCCAGCAACAAAAGTATTTACCAAAACATTTCTTGTGACCTCTGAGTGGAGAAAAGAAAGTGAATTGCTTATGTTCCTATATTTGATGTGAAATTGATATTACCATTTACTAAATGTATCATGCCCACTTTTGAGAATGATGTGGCCTCGTCAGTTAAGAACAAAACTCACAGCTTGATGACTGTCAGCTGCAGTCATGGATAATAAAAGTATATTATGTGGAAGTAGAAGAAAAGTGTAGTAGCAGTTCAGTTAATGCTGGAGCTTTTAAAATGACTACAGTGTAGTGTTCTGTGGGGACTGCACTTTAGATGTAGGGTAAAACAAAGAGTAAGTGATATTAGCATGGTGTCATTACTGATCCAGGGACTGTAGCTCGTTTTGCCTAATGTGCACCTTTTAACATAAACTCTATATCACAGTGTAGATGAGTCAACACCGAAAAAAAGACTTAACTTAAACTCACTGTCCCAGTTCTTGTGTTATTGACCCTCTCTGTAAGGCCTTTGTGAAAATGGATAGCCAGTTTTTACCCAAAGCCTTTGGATCCTGGTCTGTAATGATGACATAGCTCTTCCCTAATGGAGCTTCAGCCTTGACTTACTGTATGGTGCCTGATTTACTAATCAATTCATTGATCAGTGGGTTGATTGATGCCTGTGCGGCCCCCCGGCTTTCTATTCTAAGCTCTCTGAAAGCTGTACAATGCTCACTCATGGTCTGTTCATCTTTCCCTGTTTCTCTCTCTCTCTCCCTTTTTTCCACTCTCTCCTCATTCTTCCCTGTCCAAAACTCTGGTGTCAGGCTTTTTCTTTTTTCCTTGAAGGGGAATGGAGCAGCCTATCTCGTTGTATCCCTGACACAATAAAATATTACGCTACAGGGATCGAAAGCTCTCGCTCCTTCAAGCACCAACACGTAAATCTCTCTGCCTCGCCGCTGGCAGCAGCCTAAACATACACGGCCACTGCTCTGTGTGTAAAATGCCACTGCTTTTTTATTCTTAAGCGGGAGGATGCGCCCCTACTAAACAGGCTCCAAATGGAATTGAACCTTGAACCCTTCAAAGGTTGGATGGAGGGGAGATTGTCCAAGGGAGACTTGTAAATCTGGTCGGTGATGGCTCATCTCAAACCCCCAGCCCCACCCCCCAACCGCATCCCATCATCCACTTCTCCCGCCTTGGCGTGAATAGGGGTATAAATCGCTGTGGCTTTGTGAAAAGGGAATAGAGTCAGAAGGTACTTTAACAGATATGGCTGTAAAAATAAATAAAAATAATAAAAACACATAGATGGGTGAGGGAGCTGCAGGCCTGACAGCCTGAGAGAGAAAGTTTGGAGGAAAGACAAGAGACAAAAAAGGGCAGAAATGAAGGGGAAGAAGTATAAAAAGGAGCAAAAAGAGGATAAGAGGAGATAAGAAAGATGTAAAAAGGGAGTAGTAGAGAAAGGAGAAACTGGGAGTTAGAAAGTGAAGAAGTAGGAAGGAGAAATTGAGATCAGGGAAGGTAAAAAAGAGTGAAAAGAAGATAAATTAGTCAGGAGGAAACCTGCACATTTGCGTCTGTAAACCATAAATCCTAAAGTGACTCCTGAGGCTCCGTCAACATGCAAACTCCAGCTGACTGACAGCTTAATGATTGGCACTTAGAGGGGAGGGGAGGAGGAGAGTGTGGGTGGGGCAGAGACGGATGGATTGATGGGGAGAAAGAGGAGTTAATGAGAGGCGGAACAGAATGGAGATGCGTAAGGATGGAGACGCTTCAGGGTGGGTGATGAATGAATGGATACATGGGTGCACATATGGATCGGTGGATGGATGAATGGAGTGAATGAGTCAATAGAGAAAAGAGTCAAAGTTGCTTCATATAGTAGTTTTTAACCACTAAGTAACTCTAATATCTTGGTATAATTACACTTAACAAGAAAGATTATGTCTAAGATGACTGACATCCCTTGTTTCTCCCTGTTGGATGTAGCTACCTTTCCTGTGTCACTGCTCTGCAATTTTTTCTCTCTTGTTTCTGTTTCTGAGAAACTCTGTGAGGTTTAGCTCTCTTTGCACTTTGTTTGATTGACTGGAATTGTTACAAACATCTTTATTCATTCTTTCAAAATATATGTTTCCGTGACATAGCTCACTTTCTGCATGCTGAAGGCTGGAGCTAAAAACTAAAAGTGTTTCTCTAACAATCTCCAATGCTGCCCAAGAGCATCTGAATGTATGTTTTTACAACATAATGTCAAATTAAATGAAAAGTGTATGTAGAGGCTGCTTATAAAGGCAGAAATGGTTGAAACAAAGCGTATGTGGTTTGTACGTGTGACAGTATTTAAAATTGAAACTTGAACTTTTCTCATAAAGCAGTAACAGCATGGATCCATGTCACACGTCACAAGCTGCTGTGGGCCTGCATTGATGCCACACTCCTTGGATGAATGATTATTTTCATTACTTTACACACAGAATTTAATTTATTTAATGTTTTTAAAGCGTTTAATTAAATTAATTAAAAAAATTCTCAAGGGAGAAATATCACAGAGGAACCAGTGTACTGTTGAATGGAAGCATTTTGACCACAAATTTTGGTCAAATGTTTCTGTGTACATGACCATGACCATGACAGGAGAGTGACTAAGCTTTCTAGACTAAAAGTTTTTTTCGGATATGAAAAATCTGAAAGAGCCAACCTCTCGATATATTTGATGACTGTGCATTTTTTCTTTTTTTGTTCTGAATGACAAGAACATAATTTCCTGTGACAACCAACTGTTAGAAAGGGAAAGAAATTTCTCACAAGAAAGGGCAGCAGAGAAAGAGCAAGACGGACACATTTTAGACGAGGACAAAGGACGACATAGAGAGAGAGAGAGAGAGAAAACACAACAGTGACAATAGAAAAGGAAATAACAGAAAATACCAAAAAGACATGGTGAACACGTCACTGCACATCGATAGATATTAAGAAGAATCTGCGTTTTTCTCTTGGAATAAAAACTATGATACATGTTAAAGACATAATTAATAATAGAAAATATTGATTACAAATTTAACAATGGATTGTTGCAGGGGAACAGGATAGTAAAGGTGTCCCCTAAAAGGTGGTTTGATCCCATATCTGTTGCAATGTCCTTCACCACAACCCACCCCACGCTGTTACCCATCCAAGTGTTGAAAAGACTTTCACTTTTACTCGTAGGGATGAAGAATGTGAACCCAAAGTAATGTTATAAACACTGGTGAGGCACAACAAACACTATGACCACTTTCCACACAGGAAGTGAAATGAAATTTACAGCCTTAGCGGATGTTATGGTTAGTATTTTTGATCACAATGCACAGTTGCTCATCTGACTGAAATATTAGATGAGGGGAGTAATATACACCTGGACAGAAACCTGTGTGAAGCTGATTTTTATTTTTCCTGCATGAAGAGGATTTCTTAAAAAGTTTACAAGACCGCTTATCAAAATTGTTGAATGAGGTTGTCTACCTAAAGAACTGACCCTTTAATATATATATATGTTTTTAAATCCGCATTTCTCTCTGTTAATAGAGCAGAAAAACGAAATCTTGGATGAGGTGTGTCAGATGATTGTTCAATTATTATTCCAAATTTTTAATTTCATTCTAATTAGTTATTCTGCTCTGCTTTGACACGTACACATTTAGGTGAAGAGATCAGATGTCTTTTTGTTTAGATGTGATTACAGAACATATTGTAAACTTCCTTACAATGTAGTATTTTTTTTTACTGTCAGTACCAGTAATACTTTGTGGCTTTAAATTAAAAAATTTAGTTTCCCAGGCATGTGAAGAGCCAGTATCTCTGTGTGTCTCTCTCTCACAGTGACACACATTCTCCTTTGTCCAACACACACTATCACAAATATAATGCCGTTTCTCTTGGCAGAAAATGCACCTTTTTTTAAGTTAGTCTTCTAATATTTACACCCCCCTGCATGCGCGTCAGCCGTACACCAACCATACACAAACACACAAACTCTTTCTCCCTCTCTGTCTCTCTCTGACACACAACAACACATCACCTGAATGCACATGCATGCTAACAAGCACAAAATCCTTCTCAAATTGTTTGGTCTGAAGAAGCACACACACACAGGTTGGATGGAATGAGGAGGCTTGATATTGCAGAGAAACCACCAGGGAAAACTCAACTAAATCAATTCATATAATGAATGGCCCAACAGACTGTTGCTTCTTTCTCTCTCTCTTTTGTGTGTCTGTGTGTGTGTGAGTGTGAGTGTGTGTGTGTGTGTGTGTGTGTGTGTACATGGCCTGAGACCAGCACACTTTCATAAATATTGAACAGTTATCTTAATGCTTTCATTATAGCCCTGACTCACAGTGGCCGAGCTTTGTCCTTTTGACTCTTTGTTAGAGGAAGCTGGCCCTCTCTCAATCTCATCTGCTTATATTATAGCTTGGTAGCCAGCTATGCCTACTGCCCTGAATTAATGATAGGGATGGAGAGGAGTGGGGGTGGCTGTGTTTGTGTGTGTGTGTGTGTGTGTGTGTTTGAGAGAGAGAGGAGGGAAGGGCAAGAGAGCAGGGAATGGGAAAAGGAAGGAAGAGGGAGAGCGTGGAGGGGAGAGAGACAGGGAGGGGTGTTGTGGTTGACTGGATGAGACATGCACACCAAAAACTATCCATGAATATATGTAAATATGATGGATGTGTTTGGGTCTAATTTCTCCAGCTGCCTCAGCTAACCCCATGTGAGGCGTATCGTGATGAAAACTGTGAAAACCTCTCTGTGATATCCGTCTTCCCATCGCAGGGCCGGTTCCTGCTGCTCTGTTATTGCAGCAACTTTAAAGATGAAGCCATGGAAGTTCCACTTTTTTAACTGCACGCTGGCTGAACTGCTGCTCCAGCCCTAGAAGGAATAAGTGGGTAAAAAACAAATCAACTTTTTGCTCTCTGTGCAGCTGCAGGAAGTTACATGGTATAGTTTTATAACTACTTGAGTTAAAGTGATAGTCTACAACATTTTATAATTAAAAGTCTGATTCTTACTTTCTGTCACTGATTGACAGAATGAAAGGTGATTCACATTAAAGCAGTTCATAAACACGTGGTCCAGTAGGAGCACCAGTGTACTCACTGTATTTATTACAATCAATGTAATTATCCAATTATTTCTACTTTTTTGTAACCTAACCTAAAAAATTAAGCCTGTAGACTGATTTTAATGTGAAGAGCTCAGGACATTTTTTCTGGGAAAATCCAATGGATGTGCCCAACTCGTCACATATGGACGCTTGGTCAGGACCCCTTGATGTTACTTTTTAACGCACTGGTCATGGCGTCATTTTTCAACGTGCAGGGTAGTCCGATAGACTTCTATAGAACTACAGCGCTAACTGTGTGCAACGCTAGCTAACGTTAGCTCTATGATACTACTTCATATTTATACAGATTTGATGTTACACAAGTTAAGCAAAACGTAGATATTTATGTGTATAAACAATAATGTCACTGCCGTATTTATGCCTAATTTAGATGACTTTATTTTGAGTGTTGTGTTGATGGAACAGCTACAATGTTAGCATAGCCCTGATCGATCCAAACTCCATTCAGAAAACGAGCATTTTAAAAGTTGTTTGTTTGTCATCTTGCAGACAGACCTGACAGAGCATGAATTCAGACTTTCGACAAATCAGCATCATGATGTAGTTATTTCAGCATCCTTTTGATCCGTTCATTGCAATTAAATCACAGCAAAATCTGTTTATTTTTGGGATCATACCGCTGTAGTAAGAGGAGTCCACTAAGCTAATGTCAACAAACGACCAGCACACACCACAACACAAACTCACAACTCAACACAGGCAACACATCTTATTTATAATATTCCGTTTAGTTCACTCACTGTGAGCGTTGTCATCCAGCTAATGTAGCTCTGCTGACGTTGCTGAGCCTCCCGGTGAAAGCTAGACAATCGCTAGACAGCGACTGATAAAGTCGGCTAGCAAGCTATCAACATTTTTTTTTTAACAACTTCATTGAAAAGCAAGCTATCAACATGATGCCTGTCAGTCACCTTCAGTCTCCTGTGTGTCATGTCACTGTTCTGGCTGATGTTGGCACAGGCGCGAGCGGGAGGAACAGGATGCTGACTGCAGTTGACATAATGGCCACAGGTGTCATTGTTAACAAGCATTTTCTGAATGTTAAATACAGCCCTTTTAAGTGTTCCTGGAGTTCTTCTATGGATCTTGCAAGTGGATGAACCTCCACTCTCATTCAAACAGTTTTGTCTTAATAATGATTTGACATTTCCCTATAATTATACACACTATTATTATATGTGATAAATAAACCTAAACTGAACTGAACTATTTACCTGACTTTGATTGCACTACCTTTGTCGTACTATAACTGCAGTCACAATTAGTTTTGATCTACTTTTAAAATTGTCAATTTTGCTTAACTCTGTCAATATTTGGGCTACACTAAGTTTAACCGACATGCCTCTCTGGAAGGCAACAGCAGTGCTGAAAAATTTATGAAATACACCCACTATAACTTTACCTCAAGTGGATGAGATATGTTGTGGTGTCAAGATAATGAGGTAAAGATGATGTCAGCAACAACAGCTGCACATGGAGTTGGTAAAAATACAAATGGGACAACTGATATTGAAAATGAAAATTTTCAAGTTGTTGAAATTTTCACCTTGCTGCAGTGATGTGGAGGTGTACCCAGGGTGTGCACGTCCTGACTATACCTATCAGTGATGCTGTGTGCAGTCTAAGGACTTTTAACCAAAAGAGGACAGTGAATAAATACTCTTCACCTTAGTTTTATGTTCCTCTTTAAGTACAGTAGCTGTGCATCCTCCTGATACAAAACCTGACCCACCAAAAATGAGTCTGCTAATACATCTGTAAAAATATCTGTTGTCGTTGTGGATCCCTACTCGATCCACTACCCTCTGAAAAATTTGCCTTCCTCCTTCATTATTTCACATCATTCCAGGAAGTCAACAAGCTTCCTGTCCAATTTGCACTTCTGCATCACTGGGCTGCTTGCTTACAATTGCTGGCATTTTTCACCGCTACACTTTTGAAAGTCCAATGTCGGTCGTGACACTGTTGGCGCTCGAGGCGAGCTCATGCAAACATGCGCTGCAAAATATTTTGTGCGTATCTGAATCAATTTCAGAAGATGTGAGTCAAGCATGATAACATATTTGCTTCTGTCTGCGTCCTGTGTCACTGCTAGCCAGTTGTCCTGGAGGCAACTGCCTATATTACTTTTTTGCCAATCATCGTGTTTGTGTACGTCAGACTGGATAAGAGTGTCAGCTATGTGCCAACATTTGTCATGTGTGGCGCGCAGTGTGTGTTTCTGTGTACATGCTTAGTGGAGAAAGAGGACAGAGTTGTTGTGCGGTAGATAAGAGTCAAACCTCAGAGGCTGCATTTTGTTTCTCGCTCTGTCTCACATACACAGACTCACACCCTCACACACAAACACTGCAATCAGTCAAACAGTGTCAACTCCAACATCGCTCTCCACTTTGTGAGTTCAGCTGCGTTTGTCTAATATTCTCTCAATAAACTGAACACGTTACCAGGGCAGGATTGCGCGTGACAGAGAGAGAGAGAGAGAGAGAGGGGTAGAGAAATAGCTGCAGATACAAGAACAGAAAAACAGGCAGAGTTGGTTTCTGTGTTTTCTGCAGTTCTGTAAAAGTAGCAATCAGCCTGCATTGATTTCCCAGCATCCCCTTGTGTTTTAGCGCAAGCCAAATTAATGGCAGATTACAACCCTTTAGCTCTTTCTCGCAACCTTCTTTTTGTTTTTTCCATTTCCTTCACATTCGAATGTTCTCTTTTTTCTTTTTGCTTTCTCGTCTTATCTTTGTCCTCTCAACCACTTTCTTTCCTTGTATCTATATTAGCTATCTTTCTGTTTCTCTCTTTTCAGCTTCTGCACTCTACCAATTCCCCTGCCGTTTTCCAGAGTTTCATAACATGAACCTTGGTAGCAACTAGGTTTATGCCATAACAAGGACAAAAAATATTACAAAATTCTTCAAGTTTGCCATAATAAACACTAAACATTAAACAGTCTGGTACAATTGAAATGTGATTTAATTAGGCTATATTCAGTCCTTTTCCTTCCTTTCCCCCAAAACTTAGTATTAGTGCTGTAGGTGGTGGGATGTACAATGGCTGTCCTTGTTTCCTCATAAACAACTTTCTGACCGTGTAAACATTTTTCTGAGTATTTTGTGGCAGAGCAGAGAGTGATTTTTCAGTGAAGCCTTTCTACAAAGTTCTTGTGTGGGATTGGGTTATGAATCCACATGACAGGGCTGAGACAGAGCAAGGCCACTGCATACACACACACACACACACACACAAACACCCACCCACATACACACATAATGACACACCATACACAGGTTATCTTTCTTTCCCTCCCTTCCTGTTTCTTATACACACAACATGTAGAAACCAGTAGCTTTTTCAGCTGACAGTGCAATTTCCAACCAGAACAACAACAACAATAACAATAGCTCTGACTTTTCTGCAGCAGTAGTGGAGCACTGAGCCTGGTACACCTCTGTGTATGTGTATGCGTGTGTGCGCGTGTTTTCTAGGGGACAGAAGAAAAATGGGCAAACAGAGACAATGGCAGGGAATACAATTTACATTGTGCTATCCTGCACGGGTCCCTAGAGGGGTGCAACTGCAGGAACCGAGACACCTCCTGTGTGTGTAGGTGTGTGTGTGTGTGTGTGTATAGAGGGTAGCCATGGGATGACTCTGTGTGTTAGGCAGTGTGTGTGCACGCATATGCACAAAAAAGAGACAGTCCACATGTTCATGTTTATGACACGGGGGGATAGGAGCATGACATCACTGCAAACAACTTCTGCCCATTGCAAGAAACTTCTCTACTCTCAGTGTGTGTGTGCGTGTATGTGTGTGTTGTTGGTAGCTTGTGTCACATTGGATAAATGATTGCAGTGGCTGCTTCTTTTGCAAACTCTTGACTTCCCCCACAGGGTTTCTAACCTGCATCATACCGATGTCACCGCTGAAAAAGTCCTTTGTTTTTACTCCAGATCTGCTTAACTGCTGCACTTTGACTCTACCCCCAAAAGGAATTATCTAAAAAAAAAAACCTCTCTGTTTCACCAATCCAAACAATGAAATAAGCAGACAGTTGAGAGACACCACAACTTTGTGTTGAAATTTGGTTGTACTGTGCAGCCTTCAAGAAATAATTGCTTTTCTTACTAAATTTAGCACAGTGGATATACTAGAAAAAGTGGTTGCTAAGCAGATTAAAAGTGTCTTATTTGAGCCTATATTCTTGACAAGTTTCAGTTTGGCTTCAGTCGGTTGCAATCAACAGAAACAGCTCTTCTCAGGACCTCAAATGACACCTGGATGCACAGTGATGCAGGAGAATGTTCTGTTTTACTGCTTGATCTCAGTGCCGGCTTTTAACCCTTTGGACCACAGTATTATGCCTGAGAGACTCCACACCCTGTAGAACAACAACCATTGTCTGATCTGATGCCCCTGTCTGCAGGATGACATCACTTGTCTTCCCAAAAAAAAA